>CABFVX010000099.1:185626-239332 GCA_902151425.1 Timema shepardi | reverse complement strand
CCCCCCCCCCCCCCCTCATAACCCCCATCCACCCACACTGAAAATAACTATTCCTTACATGTTTAATTGTGAAAAGATATTCTTTACTAAATGAATGATTTCATGTTTGTTTTTAATTTATTTCCAGCATATGGAATTTTGGCCTCATCATGGCTGTTCACCTTAAAATCAATTCGGTACTTGGTACTCCATAAAGGTGGCAAAATTGTCACATTTGTAAGTTACACACCATTTGGAAAGAACAGGCTTACTACTGTTAATTTGAACAAGGTACGAATATGTAATTTATGCATTGTTTTTCATATTTGCTTTGTCCTTTTTAAAAATTGAAATAAACAATTGTGTTAGTTTTGCTAAACATTATTTGATTACACTTTATTCAAATTTTTTTTATCACCATGTCCTACTACCTGTTGAGGTTATACATACGATAATTAATCTAACAGGGAAGGGATGAAAAAGGAAGCATTTTTAAAGGCAATCTACCTGCATTTGTGGGAAACCCTTTAGGAAAAACTACCCCCAGTAGATCCAACCGAGAGTCAAACCCTGATCTCCCCGTCTTCAACAGGCCATTCTAACAGAGTTATGCCTTAAGACTGTTCGGTTACTGAAGTGGGTGATTATACTTATCAACAAAATGCTTACAGTGACTGCAGTATTAAGACAACCATTTTGAAAGAGGATAGTAATGTCATAGTCAATTTTGGGCTGTAATTATGATTACCAAGTTAGGAGCTTAAGATTTTTTACTACCGTCATTGGGTACACAAACAAGATAATAAGCTTACTTAGTCTGGTTTGCTAATGACTGAGAGGTTAGGTTTGAATATCTACCAGTTCTTTTGAGAGTGGTTTGTCCTAAATACTGGCAAACTTCCCACTTAAATGCTACTACATTTCCTCTAATTTACACCTTCCTAAAACCTATCCCACTAGCCTAAGTGAACGTGGATGGGTAGTCAGGCACAATGAAAAAAGTTTAGGATTTAACTTTTTGATTGCTATAGGCTTACACAATATCAATATTCATAGATATATTTAAAAATCATTAGGGAATTAAAATATCAAATTTTTGTTGATTAATTTTATTGAAATGTATTTTTATTTAATCAGAAAAATGTATGTCTTCTGGTTATAGTGATTAAGTTCTGCTCTTTCATTACTGATGTGAATGTGCTGGTTATCCCTCTTACTATGACTTATTTCTATTTCAAACAATCAATTAATCATAGTTATTGTAACCACATAATTACTAAATTTAATTAAATGTAGTGTAGTTCTTTATTCATAGTTTTTTCAAGAGCGAATCTATGATATATTGATCGGCTACTTGGAGTTAAAGCATTGAACCGCTGCTCTAACATTATCAAGGATATCCAAGGACTCTGATTCAATTCCTGTGTGTAGGTGTCATGTTTCGACTATATTTAATTCATTTGAAGTACAGTACCATGTACTCTATTGCACAGCTACAGTCTAATTTCTATAGGAAGCCCATTATTTGAAAACTGGAAACTCATAGGTTTATTGCCAAAAGGGTTGAAAGAAAGAAAAATTAGATTTGTATTTACATTCATAGTCTGTTAAATCAATGATGTAAAGGGAAATTAGACAATAATCCATAAGGAAGTATTATTGGTAGCTTTTGATATTTAATTGGTAGGGATGGACAGGAATTATATTTTTACTGTGGGAATGGGACAGGAAATGAGTCAAATATATCAGGATCGGGATTTTTTACCCTTCTTAAATGTCCTGAACTTTAATTTTTTTCTTCTAAAATTGACACTCCTTAAAGGTTCTTTAGATTATTAAAATATCACTATCTCCCCCCCCCCTTCAATTCCCCCCCATTCCTCTTTTCCTAAGCATGCTACAGAATGAATAAAGAAGATTTTATACAAAAGATTAACAATGCACAGTGATGAGGAGAAACAATAAACGCATTGTTTCCTGGCCAAAACTTGTAGGAAAAGCGCTAACCCTACCTGACTTTCGCGAATAGATAAATTCTAGACATTTTTTCTCCGGCCGTTCAAGATCCCGGTTCACCCCTACTTTTTAAATTAACTTTATAACTAATAAATCAAATAAGGGCCTGAGACACATATCTAGAATATCAAGTTTTAGTGACTTTAAATAATTCCTGGTGGTCGAAAGTTGGATTCCTATTATAATTAGTGTTTATATCCATAACAAAGATAATTTTCACCTTTTTAAATTATTAATTGTATATATTTGAAATATTATTACATTGAAAACTTTTTTGGGTACATTTTGAAGAATGATAAAAGGTATTAAAAGCCACTCCACATTTTGTTACCTTTTTGTGTGTATTTCTGGAATAACAAAATAAATCACTGTTCTCAGGTTAGCTGCGAAGAGAGTAGACATAGTGCCAAGGTGCAACTGCCCATCAAAGTTGAAGGTCACAGGCTGTTTTACATTCTGGACATGAGAGGGGAGTTTCTCAATCCCCGCCTCTTTGACCATACTGTTGGTCTTAAGCGAATTCTTAACAGGCATTTGTGAATTTTATTTGGCCCAAGAGCAGTGTTCTAGTCGAGAAAAACTCTTTATTATAACACATGTTTTGAGATAAATTGTATTTTACATGGTACTTTAATGAGTAAATAATATTTACTATGTATACTAAATAATATGAAATTTTAAACTCCTTTTCTATGTTGGTAACAGAAGAAGGAAACGTTTGTATTCAAATTGTTGTCCATTTTCATTTATGTAACTTTTAATAGCAAACAAACTATATATACACATACTGTATATAATTAGTACAGTAATATGTCTCATAAAATATCCAAACATTTACATTTACACATATCATACTTGTTAATTAGTTTCATTCAATTCACAGAATTAAAATGAATAAGGTGAGCTGAGTTGTGTTGGAGCAATGCTCTGGCACAGGTTTTGATGGAGTAGCGCTCCCACTAATTAATTATCAGCATAAAATAATATTTTTTTTCTGGACACTATACAGACACAAGCAAGTGTGTATTTGTTTGCATACACCCCATAACCCCACCCCATCCCCATCCCCGAACACCACAAATGAAGAACTCCATCACTGGGTGAGTTCTCACCTTTCCTCCATGCGTATTCAGGCACACTTTCTCCCCATTTTATGTTCCTCATCCTTACTCCATTAGTGTGATATATGCAACTAATCTGGATAGATAGTAAGACTTGGAGCACACACAAAAAAAATTCTTAAGTTATTTATTATCATTTCCAGTGACAGTTGAACAGATATATAGAGAGCCACATACAAAAGAGTGTTTGAATACATAGTTGGCAGTTTAATTAGGGCTGGACTAATCTGTGACTTCTTGATATCAGTGACGATTGTGACTTGGGCACAAAATAGTTTAGGGACATTTACTAATAATATGAAGATGTAGACCTGGTGGCACCAATGATGTATCAGTTAATGATTTGGTAAAAAAGCACATTACCATCTAAAAAATATGGGTAAGCTACCCGGCAGTTTTTTTCAATTGAAGAAGAATCAATATTTGTTGACCATTCCATTCTTTTATCTGAGTGGGGTTACCCATTTGATAAATTGATATTGTGAGTACTGGCCAAAGTTTACTTAAATTCCAACGGGTGAAGTATTTGATGCTTCAAGAATAATCTACGAGGTCCTGAATGAGCTCATAAGTTTATTCGATGATATAAGGGTACATTTACCTAAAGAATTTATCAAAACATCAAGCAAAATAGAGCTAAAACAACAACTTTTGATATAATAAATCATTTTGATCATTTGAAAGAGAATATTATATCTATTCCTCCCAGGAATATTCTCATTTACAATGAGACAAATCTTGTTGATGCTCTCAAAAGCAGAAAAATGATCTTTAAAAGGAAAACCAGAAGATCGGAAAGGATGATGAATTTTAGCAAGAGTGCAACTTCATTACCTAATGTTTGCAGTTACAGGTGTTTTTTTTAAAATTCTTTTTATCCTTTGGCACATTTGATTGGATGGCCCTTTAATGTCCAGGTTTGGTCGCCTGATATGTAGACTATTAGCTGCTCCGGTGGCACAGTGCGTTGCCTAGGGTACACCATAGTAGGTTGTCTACACGCTGTATCCACAATGAGATGTTGTGAAGTTGGGGTGAGTCTTAACCTAACTTAAGTCTAACTAACCAAACCCTGATCATTGGAATTATCCCTCTAAAGAGATAAATACCAAAAGTACCAGCTGGGAACTGAGCCTGGGACCCCTAGACTCGTAGCCAGGTGCTCTGACCACTACACCATGGGGCTGGTTGTGGTTACAAATGTTGGTCAAATATTGCCACCATATGTTGTGTACAAAGCTGGGGCTAGATGCGGTCTACCTAGACTAAAAAAGGTCCTCTTGGCTCTAGATTTAATAGGTTGATTTGATGAATGTTGCTACCAAGATTGGTTTACAACAATAATTGTGCCATGGGCAAAGTTTAAAAATGGTAAGGTGACAACCTATCAAATAATTTTTCCGTTAATGTCCTGTCAGGATGTAAATAATTTTATATTAATTTTGTTTGGTTGCCCAGCAACACTACACATTAAACACCCTCTTGATGTTGCTATCTTTTGACCCTTGAAAAGGACCTGGGGAAGTGTGTTAGAAGATTGGAAACTGGGACATATATAAACATATTAATTTTGCGTATGTTTAAATAAATTAAGTATTTTATTTTTACATTATCTCTTTAATACCCACATTGCTTTAAATCATCAAAAATCATGTATTTTGTGCACTAATAAAGTGGTCATATTGTTACCAGTCGGCAGTTGGTGTTGTCTTCAGTTTTGATTACTAGCCCCACGTTGTTGTGTCATTTTTGTAACAGTCACCCTTCGTTCAGCTGTTTTGATCACCAGCCTCATCGTTATCACCTGCTCCTCTTCATCATACGGTGTCGTCCACGGCAGTCAGTTGTTTTCATTAGAGCATCTCGGGATTATATAGATAATGGTGGGGGTAGATGGACACAGCCGATTAAAGGGATACCATTTAGCGTAGAATTTGAAGTTTTATTTTAACTGAATATTATACATGTTGGTACCATGGTTACTTAATTTAGAAAGACAAATTATTTATGACATTGATACGGATAATTATTTAGCATAGTGGTTGTTTAGCCATCTGGTCTAACTCTCCTTTCACCCATCTCGAAAACTATCTCTACACGTTATGAAAGGTACTTAGTGAATACAGGTCTTCTCTGTTTGAATGCTAACCGGCCAGTGCCGCGTCTGACGCTTTCCTTCCACATAAGGTCAAAAACAGACGCTAAACCAGAAACACTGATTGACCAGGAGTCAGCGCCAAAACCTCCCCCTCCCCTGAAATACCACACGTATAAGCCACAGGTGCGTCTCCCAGCTTCCGGGTTCAGTTATTAATACATTGCACGATGTTTAAAATGAAAAGTAAAAGAAATAAATTTGGATGAGACTAATATTCCAACAAAGACTTTAAATAATGAAAAACTATTAGATTAAAAGTTTAAAGGCCTGAAAATGAAGTTAATGAATTGAAATTTAAAACATAGATTGCTTACAACTTTGGTTATGATTTACATAACTTATAATTACCATAAAACCCCACACTTTCTTATAATTAACCATTTGATAGTAATAAAGAGAATTAAATTAGGCCTGGATGAATGGAAAAACAAAATGTATTTATCAGTTTAGTACTCTCAGTATTTTTAGTATATTAATATGTAAACAAAGGCAAACTAATATAATATATACATGAAATGGTTGAGAGCTAAGGGCTCAAAACCCTGACCACTTTACAAAATACAGACTATTATCACTATTATAAGTGATAAAAAGAAAAATCAATTAAGTTGTAAGTATTTAATTACTAAAATTTAAGTAGGACAACCTGTTCTATTACAAATCATAAATTATTAAAAGAATCAATCCAAAGATTTTTGGGTAAGTACACATTTATTTTATAAAATGTCAACCCTGAAACATTGTCTAAATATAATAAACTCCATATCAAAATATTCAGAGAACCCTGACTTTTTTTTTAATCATGTAGCAAAGAAGCCCCTTGCTATGATGAATATAAAGCTATAATACCAACACATTGGTCTTCAAAGTATCCCCAAACATGAGGCTACTTTGAACACTCATTTATTTTTAGTAAACTTTACGATTTTCACTTTAATTTTTTTTAAATACAGTACATGTTTTTATCAAATACACTGATAGATTTATAAAAAAACACATACTAGCACTAATGAATAATCTCTAAATTCACAAAAAAAAACTGTAAACAACTTTCACTATCCAATGAATGCACAGAGAGCCCAACTGCATTTAATAATCCACAAAAAGTAATACTTAGAAATCTTCAGTTAAAATACACAAACAGAGCAGAGCCTCATTTAATTTCTGATCTTTAGATATAAACATAAATAACTATTGTAAATATATATGAACTCATAATAAACAGTTAATATAATATTCAAAGGAGATATGTAATAAATAAAGATTGCGTCAATAACCTAATTACCAATCTACGAATATATATAAATATATATTCCATTTAACTATAAATAAATGTTAGTGCAGTGGGACTACTAAACTATCATCAAACATTTTTTTCAGAGCAAACCAATTGGAATATGGGAATTTTAATAATTCCCTAATGTATTTTAAGGTTTTTATAGCAAATTCTGAAGGAAAAAAAACAACTAATTGACTAAGTATTTTACTAGAAACAGTGAGCTATGTTTTAAGATTTTTGAATTGATCGCGGTAAACAAAATGCCACTTGGATTTCCCCTGCAATAGTGATGGGCACAATCGAGTAAAAATAATCGAGTAGCTCGATTGTGTTGAGTAATCGGTTGTACTCGATTTTTCCGGGAATACTCGAGTAACTTTACTCTGACCTTGTTATTCTTTTATTTTCTCTTTGCTTACCAGCTAAGTGAGAATCGACCTTATTGGCTGGACTGCTTACCATGCTATTTCCATTTAAAAGGCATATTCGCTTAGAGCTCATTTTTCATCAACAATTTAGGCTGCTACGTAAAAATGACCCTTCATGGTTTAAATGTCGCACAACCAGGTTGAACTATTCCACACCCACATAAACGTTTATTTTGGGTAGTTTGGGGTAAAACGCAGGCTTGTAACGAACTAAATATGTTACTAGATTACAATTGTCGCACATACCTTCTCAATACAAATTACTCGCAGATGTAAAATACACAATTGAAAAGCATGCTAACCTAGGGTATAACAATTCCGATTCTTTTTAAAAGTACTCGATTTTTTTAATTGGCAGTCTTAGTTTCACAATCTCATAACGAAACTAATTATTGTCTTTCTTAATTATTTCGATTATAATTTCGCCTTAGAATATGAGTATTTATAAATTAAAAAAGAAAAAAAAGTTTTCATTATTAAAAATATATCATTATTATCAATTACTTTATCATGAATGTCTAAAGTAAAGTTTATTTTATTAAAAAGAGAACAAACCAATTAATTATTTTAGCTACAAGCCGTCATTGTTTTTAATGTGCATAAAAGCGATTGGAAGTAAATTAAATTGTGGCTAAGTGGAATACCCTCCTAAGCTATGTATTTTGAATTTATTTATTTAGCGTCTGGTATACATCTGCAGAACCCTGATACAATTAATTACGGTAATTATTTTAAAAAACGTAAAAATTGTATGGTATAAGTATAAGAAGCATATTAACAATATTATTAGTGATCGTAGACGTATTATCATAATGGATAACGTCACAATTGGATGTCCAATAAGTGCATCCAGTTGATAGCTACGGCCCTGGCATCAATAAAGTCCTTCTAGGTTCCTTTAAATTTTCTGATTAGACATTCTTGTACGATCTAATACAATGACTGTTAAAAAGCCCTACAGGGGCATTGGGAGTTGTCAGCTATTCCCCAGTAATGTATCGCTACCTTACCTCTAGCGTGACCAGTCTTGATTCTGTTTTGGAAGCTCCATATTTTCAATGGTAGGTTCATGCCTGGAAGTGTATTTGTCGATCTTATTGATCTTATGATACCTGGTCATAATAGGATGAGTATAGATTTCTCCATTCTTCTTTCGAGTCAAATGCCTTTGTTGGGTTAACGCTCCTATACTGTTCTAGATTTTTAATCTGGCTCGTGGAATGTTGTTTGGGGTATCGTGGATTGGTAGATTGTTTGGGAATGATAGGCTGTTTAGTTTCTTCCATTCACGTATTGTTTCTTGTTGTTGGCGAAGATCTGGAGGTACTATGTTGGTGAATACTGGAAGTCACGGTATTGGTGTCGATGAGAGATTTACAGACACTATCCTTATTGCTTCCTTCAGATAGACATCAACCTTATTGATGTAGTTACTTCTACTCTACACAGTGTAATGATATCGATTTTTCCTGTCTTTTAATATTCGAGATCATATTTTAAAGCAAATATATTAATATTTCTTCTTTTCAATTAATATAAAGTAAACTCATCTTTTCTATACTACGGCCATGTTTCTTTTTCTTTTATTTTAACTGCACGTGTCAGAAACAAGGTTTTTACTTCCGTGTTGTTATGCGCAGTAAAATAATAGCAGGTGCAGAGAAGCGCGTCTGTTTTCTTAAATGCGCGCTAGTTAAAAACTAACCCTATTGGTCGATGGAAAGAAAGCAAGGGGTTGTCTGGGTTCGAGGGTGTGAATTACGGGGTTCACACGGCTCGACTCAAGAGGACGCTAGCTTGGTAGACGCGTCATTCTACTCTTCTACGGCAGACGAGAGAGATGTGTATCAATCTCGTCTAGTTTGATAATGTTAGCTTGGTTGTGTTTGGAATCACGGTCAAGGTGTTTTTACCTAAATGGTTTCCATTATTCTTTTTCAAACAACAGTGATTTGTAATACATTATACCATTAAAGTTTATGCAAAAGTATCTATTTTCGAAAACATTTATTTGTAATATATAAATTCTTCAAACCAAAGTGAAGTTAGTACATTACAATGGCACCCAACGTGAAGGCTTTCCAGCAGAACGTAACAAATGACGTCTAGATAAGGGGCATCCAGCTTCAGTCTTTTACAACAGGAGAATAATATTATTAATAATATTGTTTCTTGTTTTGAGTTTTAGTCCAGTTATTTAAATATTTTTCTTGTATGACAAGGATCTGTCAAGTATCACTTTAAGATATCTAGGGTTTCGGCTATGTAGTAGTTTCCCTTTATGGTGTACAAAGTTTAGCTTTGTTTGCAAATCGGTTACTCAAATGGAATGAGTCACAGTTAGTCATAGTTTCCACTTTTTATAATATTGCTTTAATTTCTTTAGGTCATTGGTGAGTGTCTGCTCTCCTTCAAAAGTTTTGTTCAGGAAAAATATTGCTACGTCATCGGCCTAGGTAAATTTCACAGACTTGTTGACAAGCAAGAATGGTTTTTCTCTTAGATGTTTTTGAATTTTTTTAAAATATATTTGGAGCGGTCTTTTATTAGCAAACATTTGAAAATAGAATGTTTCTATCTGTTATTTGTAGTTGTCTAAATTAATAACCTTGTGATTACCTAACCATTCGCTTAGTTCTTCATTTAACTCTAAATATTCTCTTTAAATTTAATTAATTTTAGATTTCAGCAGTTATGAATATTGTGTTGACTTACTATTTATATAGTTAAGTTTATAATGAAAAACTTGTTTTAGTGAATTAGAGAACACAATATATTTTTAGGGTAATTAATACAAATACCTGTCAACACAGATTCTAATTAAATATGCTTTTTGCTTTATCATAGTCTATTTATCTTTCTGTATATTAAAAAAATGGCTATTGAGCAATCAAAAATGTTGACTTGACCAGTTTTTTAAGTACTTAGATAAGAAATCAGGTAATGTTGCTAATTTATTTTTATTCTTATTTCTTATGTTTCTCTACCACTACCACAATGGCGGATGGTAAAATATAAATCTAGAAGAGTTAAACTTTGACGAGCTTTGGTCTTGACTAAAAGTAATATTTTTGTTTTAACAGCGTCTCATTATTTTGTACATATTGTGTTGTTTACATTTTCCACAAGTTTCTACATCTAAAGCTGTTTCTATAGGTAGTTTATTATTTTTCTTCACAGGCTTTGTTCACTTCTGGCGGGGTGATTGGACGTAAACGGTCGGCGACAGAATTCGCCTATACTTAATATACATTATTTTATTAGCTCGTGGAAGATTTGCTATTTTAAAATTAGGGAAAGTAAGTATAATATTTGCTTATATTCCTACCTTATTCATCTTCAAATTTATATTTTAAAGTTTAACAGGCTTCAAATGTAAAATTATATTTGATTTGTTTGGTTCTCCGCGGTAGCCAATCAAAGTGCATAACACAGCATTGTCGCACTTTGATTGGCCTTCGTTTATTTTGAATAAAGAATTCCATTTTAACTTTGACAACGTTATATGATAATTTTATGTTCTTTGAAAACGACAATAGAAGCTTAGTGTTCAAAATTTTTAAGTTTATTCTAAGCATATATATTTTATATCAAGTCTTCAAGAAAAGTAAAGTAAATTTCCATTTCAATAACAATAATTGAAATGTTGTGTTTATTTGGACTTGTCTAGTGATGGTTTATAAATGGCAATTTGTCCCTTATACTTTAACTGGGCCTAATATAATATTGTGTTGACTTGTTCCTTGTCCTTTATGTTACACATACTATTATACTATTATAATATTTTGTTTGACAGTTTCCTAACCCATTATGTAGGCTTCATCCATGTAAAGAGAATAGAAGGTAGTGCTGAATGGGAAAAAAAAGTCTGATTGGCTGAGCGTGTGTGATCACTCGGTACATATGACAGCATGTTATAGACTCATAGCTATATGGAAGAACCCGACATCTTAGCTCAGTAGCATGTCTGCCTAATGAGCTGCAGGTCCCAGGTCTAATTCCCAATATGGTCAAAGATTGTATCATTAGTAGAATATGGGCTAACCCTTTCACATTTATAAATTAATGACCAGGGACTGGATGTTGTGCTCGTCCTAGTTTTAGTCTTAGATTATAAGGCATAATATGAAGCTACAATAGGCCTAGCAACCCGGCAATGGAAAATATATGGTTTGAATAAAAAACCTACCCAGGCCACAGGCTGGAAACAATATTGGGTGTAATTAAGCTATATGGAAGACAAACTAAGTTAAAAATCAAGTCACATTCTGGGACTTTAAATTATAAATAAACCTTTTAAATACACACCAATATCAAATTAACATAATTAGTTAGGCATACTCATGAATAAAGGCATGTGGTGGATGTCTTTATGTCTTTGTATTAAAATATATCTTATTTATACTGGGTGATGTAAGCAATGGCATACTCAACAACTCCTAGTGGTGCAACCTTTCTATTCTCTTTACATTGGGCTATTCAGCCCATACAAATCCATTACATTGTTGCTGTCTTAGTTCATATATATGTTTATACAAAAGTGGTAGCTCGACTCGTTAGTACCACATGAAGTTTTATCCGCAAAATGAATTGTTTCAATTCTTCGTTTTAATTTATAATAAATATAGCCTATCTATATATGCCTGAAGACCTATATTAATTACATAGCCTATAATCAACTGAATGCTAGATTAACAATACCATTGTTGACCTTTTCCTGGCCCAAGTGCTTGAAAGCGCTAGCTGTTAATTTGTCATTCTCGGCATAGCCGTATTTCGGCACTCTCTAAGCCATCTGTTGGGCTATTTGCTAACTATTTTATATTTAGTTATTTTTTAATATACAGAGGTATAGCTCGTATGAAATTAATTATTTTCTTAGCGTTTTTAGTTTAACTGTAAGTTTTGCTTTAGAATTGTCTCCTTACAAGATGATATGATTGTTTTGGAGCTCAATTAAGACGTATCTGGCAGTGAATCTGATAGTTCTGACGATAACTTTATTGATATCGAGTGTATTAATGATATTAAAGTTACTGAATTATTTGCTAAAAGTTATGGTTAGTATCTGGAAAACACTTTAAATGGAGGTAGTGATTGTGCTGATGCTGTAAGACTTTTTCAACCATCTTTGTTTACATTTATTGACAGGCTACAATTTAATGTTCCAAATAAATATGTGGGCAATACTGGTCCTTTGCATGACTTACCTGTAGGTTCCATTAAACTAGTGTTAGATAGTAACATTTTCCAGCTCTTTGCCGAAAATACAAATAAATATTCCAAGTTTAGGCAACAAAAATTAGGTTAAGTGGATCAAGAGTGGTATGAAACTATTGAGGAAGAAATGATGGCCTACATAGGAGTATTGGTTTTCATCGGTGTATTTCATTAGTCAGAAATGTCTGATTACTGGCACAGCTCAGACATTGAATGTTGTGTAATTCGTAATTGCATGACTTGCCCCTTTGCAGAATTGATTGTTTTCTTGAATACCACCAGGAAAAGGGAATTGGGAGTTGAAAATTAATTGTAAATATTAATTAAATAATTTGTTTGGACTATAATGTGTAGTTCCTAGTAATGTCAACGTGATCCCTAATATAATAAGTTGTTTCTAAAAATTTCAACGTAATATGTTATGATCCCGAGTTATTGCTTATAGCATAGACTCATGTGCAAATTTTTATGTTATCAAAAATAAAGGGGATAGTGGTGGGGAATTGGGCTCTTATAATAGGGCCGGGAAACGGTTAAGCTCCTACACACCCTGTATCAATAAAGTTTTGGAAGTTTCATTAGAATACGTGTTTAGTTCTTATACTTTAATCTGAATGCCAATTTCTATGTAATCAAAATATTGTACTACAATAGGAAAAAATATCAAAGCACCATGATTACTAGCATCAATCTCTAACCAAGACCACACTAGGTGTACAGGCCTCAAGGCTCCCCCACCACTCCCATGGCCACATCACTCGACGCGCCCAACCTGAGAATTGAGCACTAAGAGCCAGTCTACTTCGCTGATAACATGGTGACATTGCCATGCTAAACTCCTTATTTGGATTCTTATTTCAAGTAATGCCCATGTTGTGTTGCGTTCCTGGTTGCAAAAGCAACTGCATTTCCAAATCCTTACGAGTATCAGCATTTCAATTTCCTAGTAACAATGTTTTAAAACAAAAATGGCTCTAAGATATTCATCGGGCGAATTTTGTACCAAGCAAACGTTCTGTGGTGTGTATAAAACATTTTGATTAACATTTTGCTATCCGAGAAGACTCTGTAAAGAGGTCCAACGGATAAATTTTGAAAGTGAAATGGGATCATTTAAAATTAACAAAAGATGCTTTCCTAACATATTTTGAGAAAGTTCCAATTTATTTGTCTAAAAAGCTTCCTGCGCTCCGGAAAGGCCCAGTTATAAGGCAAGAGAAAGTTGAAAAATGTCATGAAGAGAGAAAACAGACCCAAGAATGGGAAGATAGCATAAAGGATTTTGACGACCTCAAGTGTAATTTGGGTAAGAAATGTAAATTGGATATTGACAATGCGGGAAACCACACAACACTGCAATCTATACTGCATAGTTGCCAGATGGGTGAGGCGCAAGAATACAGGTTCATATACAGATATTCATTTACTAAATTACTCACATTGTCACATGTTATGACCTGTGATACATGTAATATATATATTTTTTAAACTTTTTATCTACAAAGTGCAAAATAAACATTATTTAATGACGAACATTTAAAAAGATATAAATGCCGGACGTACAGACAAATGATAAAAAGGACATGACGGATAGCAACCCTATCTGAAAGTGCATTGAAAAATACATGAGAACCTGGACTGAAGAGTATAAAATAAATGTCAACATTAAAGTTAGCTTATGATTTGAAACTAAAACATGGTGGCTACAGACAGGGAAAACCTGGAAAATTAAGGCATTTTTGGATGACATAGAAAACAGGGAATTTAACTAAAAATAAGTAAAAATCGTGGAATTAAAAATATGTCTAAAATATCCCATAATTTTGCAACTAAACGCTAAAACAAAAGTTAATAATAGGCCAACCTAAATAAAATAACATTTTAATTTTTATGTTTAGTAGATACAAACTTTTTTTAATGTGTGATCAATAATAAATAAAAACAAAAATCATCATTGACCATTAAAACTGGAAAAAAGTAGTCAAGGAAAAATTGAAAAATGCTGCCTGGAAAAATCAGGGAATTTTGTAAAATATGTTTTGTAGCTACCTTGTAAAATTTCTATTAATGAACACTTCTGCTAATTGCTGGTAGGCTTACATATCAAAATCAGACACTAAGATAAAGGTAATGTAGAGGGTTATAAATTATGAAAGTAAAGCAAAAGACACTGGCTGAATATCACTTGGATCTTGAAATAATGGTATCGGTAACAAGAGCACAAGACCCTCTAGAAATGGTACATCACTTAAATTCTGCCTTTACCAGCACAGCAAATGATATGCTAAACAAAAGCCAAAAGCTGGGAGAGCAACCCCATGATGAACATAGATACAAACCTAGAAATTGTCAATCTATCTCTAGATTCAACATATGAACAAGTAAAAAAGTACAGTATCATAACTTTCAAATTCAGGATGGATGACATAGCTTCTAACCTACTGGAGAGGTACAAAGAAGAACTCTTTGCACCACTGATTGACATTATTAATAAGTCTTTCAGAAAAGAAGTTTTTCCTAATGAACTGAAACTTGCAAAAGTCTACCCCAAATATAAGAAAGAAAATTGCCTAGGGGTAAGCAACTACCACCCCGTTTCACTAATACCTGCATTCTCAAAGAAGTTTAAAAGATAGCACTGTCGAGACTCCTATATTCCATTCATGGTAGGAATTGACTTCTGAAAGGCCATTTTCCCTACCATAAATCTACTATATAGTAGGATATTTGTAGGAAAAAATACCTTTCAGAGAGTAATTCCTACCGTGAATGGAATATAGACCATCTAGCTAGACTGTTAGAAACTGTTTCAAGTCATCCTGACTTCCTGGCTGGACAATCGACTACCATAGCCATCACAAACCTGTTAGGGTTCTAAATAGATAACATGGAAGCAGGCAATACATCTACTGCAATACTGTTTGACAATAGCAATGCCTTTGCCTGCCTAGACTACTACCAACTGCTAGGGAAAATAAAGAAAATGGGAAGTGATGGAATTACTGCAAACTGGTTCAAGAACTATCTTAGATTTAGAAGACAAGTCGTCTAAATTAAATAACAAGAAAAATTAGTCCAGAGCAACTACCTATAGGAAGAGGAGTATCACAAGGCTCAGTGCTTACACCAAGACTTCATTCTGTACACAAATGATCTCCCTGAATACCTGCAAGAACACATAACACTACACTGATGTAGTGAATGTGAGGAATGCCAGGCCTCCACCGTGGTTCGGATTCCACGTTAAACTGTAGGTCCTCCATTTTCATCTCACAATCACCCTACCATTACACATTAGCGTAAGAGCGTGTAAACCGAACGGGTAGTAAGACGCGGTGCTAATAATAATAATACACTGATGTACGCAGATGATACTGTGCTACTAGATGGAGAAAAAGAACAGCTATTGCACTATATACATAGCGATTTAATAATTCCATAGAACTGACCTTGTTGTAAAGGAATAAAAAAAAATGGTACGTGGGTGCAAAAAAAGATAAAGTAACTTAGGGTGAATACTACAGAGAAATCCAAGTACCTTGGTGGGATTTTAGACAAAAACTTAACATAGACACCTCTCGACTACTTATGTGGAAAGCTTAGCTGTAGCCTATATGTTATTAGGAGGCTAAAGCGCATCATTGCTGCCACAATAGCAAAAAAATTACTCGCTTCAGTGGCTGAAATCCGAATGGTTTATGGTGTCACTCCTGTGTTAGACTGGCCTGCTGAAGACTNCCCCGCCCCCTAAATGTTTTCTCGTTTGCCTTCCATGCAAATGCAGGTAGATTACCTCTAACATGCTATTTCCTCATCCCTACCCCATAAGAGTAATTATCAGATACATGAATATAACTCAAACAGGTAGTGGGACATGATTGAAAAAAACGGCAAAAAATTGCTTACCACACTATTAGAGAGACAGTTATGGACTAGGAATATGGGGAAACTCATCTACAGTAGCCCCACGGCTTCTTTGGTGCTGACTGACAGCTTACAGCTGACTTCTGACAGTCAATATTTAGGTATATACATAAATTTTGACTGTCAGAAGTGACATCTGCTAAACACATGTTTTTGCATATCATCTGGTTCGGCGTAGGGATACGTAATTTGGTCTGGTAACTTTTTAAAGCTGTCAGTCAGCACCAAAGAAGTCATGGGGCTACTGTATATCAAATCTACAGCAAACAGAAGAAGGCTATTTGAATTCTAGCAGATTCAAACAATAGAAATAATTACAGACAAAATTTTAAAGATTGTACTATCCTAACAGTGGTGTCACTATTCATCTTAGAGGTGGCTGTATATGCATGCCCTCTAGAACTGAAAATAATTAGTAATCAGCATAACTATCACACATGACAAGCTACAAACATTGCCTGACATACTAGAAGAAGCTCTTATTTATGGGAGCAAGATTATTGAAAAAGTTTTAGAAGAAGCCAAAGGCTACGTACAACAAACCCAAAATCAGAAAACAACTTAATGTTTGGCTATGAGACAAACACTTCAAAACAATAAACGAGTTCATGAATTTGAGGAGATTGCCTATTTTTTTTTGTAACCCACCTTAGTGGTGTAGTTAGCTAACACACAAGTTTCTTGTTGAACTAGACTGCCGAGGACAGAGATATCAAGGTTCGAATCTCTCTCTGGTGAACTGGAAGTGGTTTTTCCTAAATTGTTTTCCACTTTCACTTTGCAAATGCAAGTTCACTTCCTCAATATTCAACCTTTCCAATTCCTAACCCATTATAGTAATCAATACTTAAGCATATAATCCGAATGG
Organism: Timema shepardi; assembly: GCA_902151425.1. Classification (NCBI taxonomy): domain Eukaryota; kingdom Metazoa; phylum Arthropoda; class Insecta; order Phasmatodea; family Timematidae; genus Timema; species Timema shepardi. The sequence goes on along the minus strand of CABFVX010000099.1, from coordinate 222,339 downwards.
GTAGTTAGACGTGATGCTTAGTATTATTATAATATTAATACCTTTTTGTAATAACTAAAAAAACTATCCCTTATATAAATTGTAAAGATCCTTAATGTAATTTACACATCATTCAAGTACTCCACAACTTTTGAACAATTCTCTAAAAATAAATAAAATCACTACAATCAACATAATTCCAAATATAATCTTAAGCTCAGAATTATAATAAATAAAAATATATATTATTTTATTGGTGATTTTTAGCATTGCACATAACCCAGATTAACCTAACCTTGAAACATCTAATGGGTAAGGTTAGGTGAGCTGCTTTAGGTTATTCTAACTTATATTATAATCTAGGCATCACATTAAAATGTTTATTTTATTACACCTTCCTGTGGCACCAATACAAGACAAATTGCAGAATTTGGACCCGCCACAAGTCAACACTTATATTTGGTGCTATAGGGATTTATTTTAGTTAAGGGTGGAAGTTACACTTTTAGGACAGGTAAATAGTTATAGAGGAGAAATGTCGGGGAGATGTTGAGAGCCACCAAGAACCTTCTAGTATCCGGGTTCTCCAGTAGGCCAAGCCAATTACCCGAAATAATTACTTATACCCTAAAACATCACTAGCGCTGCTAGTACGGCTGTTTCTTATATATGACTCGGAGATGGGCCTAATCGGTCACAAGCCACGAGTTTGTGCATCGTCCACTTTGCTGTCTGTATCATTCGGCAGCTATCACTGAACTCTTTGCTCCTCTCCCCTGCAGGTTCTCTCTCAATCAACTTAACTATTAGGGTAATTAGCTGTACCCAACTACAAATGGGAGTGATGTTAGTACTTGGTTAAGAATATAACAACTTATTATTTTATTAGTGTTATGTATTTTCTCTGGTGCCTGCCCACACATGGCATAGGGGTATTACGTGGTTCCCACGTGGATACCTTTTGAGTACCCTCCCAGCAAACACAGTGCCGCAACTGGATATTTTGGAGACACTCCGAGGAGAGACATGTTGCGTCAGAATAAATTACTCCTACAATCCTGACAATTTACTCAAACCTAGTTTTATGTGTGTCTGGATCTGAATAAAGACCTCTTATGTGATCTAGTGCTCAAAAGTTCCTGGCTAAGGCTGCCGAGATCCTGGGGTAGATACTCGGTGCTTCTAGATTTTCTGTGAAGCATTGGGTCTGGAACAGGGTCGACTCAACCTTGTGAGAACAAATGAGAAGCTACTTGAATGAAAGTAGTGGCTTTGGTCTAGAAAACTTAAATTAGCGGCTGGAGGGTTTGTGGTGCTGACCACATGTCATCCTCTCTCCTCAGAAGTTGGCGCTATCTTCGCCAGCAAACGGTGGCTGCTCTGTCAGTATGACTCAATTGCGAGCTGATGCCATGGAGTTTTTTTATCCTGAATAAAGTTAAAAGTGAATAAGCTTCTGTCTTACTGTTTTAATTGTAGCTATCCTCCTGAACCTTCCCCTATCTTTAACCGCTCCACAATAGACTATAAAAACAAGTACAGGAGAGAATTTAATACTAGGTACTAATTGGATGGATGACCCAACAACATTATATATAATTGGTCTACAGTAATTAATATGGTGCTAAGAAAAGTATTCCACATTAAGGCCACTTCTTGAATTTTCTTATACTAAATGTATGTCTTTTGTAATAGAAATCTTATCTCCTTTGTAGGAAATATTGTCAAAAATGAATCCTACGTCTACTGAAAAAGCCATTACAAATGGCACTGCGCATGATAGAGGTGATCTACAAAAAAAGGTGGCATCCAAGAAGGTTTCAGTTGAGAAAATCTACCAGAAGAAGTCTCAGCTGGAGCATATCCTACTTCGGCCAGACACATACATTGGTGTTCAAACACTTTAGTAGAACAGAATTATAAAATTATGTCTTTCCACTCTCTTGGTTTACTTATTTTGAGTCGAGAGTTGACTTGGGGTTATGTAGACCTCTATCATCACTAAGAGTTTAATAAACAATTATAAAAAACAAATAATATCTTGTTAAATGGCTTTAGACTCAGTCTCATTCAAAAATTAAAATGGATCGCTTTTTCAGTTTTCTATTGACTTTTAATCATAAATGTGTGGATCTGTAACGAATAGCATTTCTTAGAGCTTTTGAATCATGCTTAATTAAGATCTAATTGTTTTAGGGTCTGTGGAACCTATGAAGGAAACCATGTGGGTATATGATTCTGAGAAGTCTGTTATGGAACAAAGAGAAATTAATTATGTGCCAGGTCTTTACAAGATATTTGATGAAATCCTGGTGAATGCAGCCGACAATAAGCAGCGAGATCCAAAGATGGACTGCATAAAAATCGAAATTGATCCGTGAGTTTATATTTAAGTTTTAGAATTAAAGGAACTTGGTTTGTTGACTGAATGAAAATTGACTACATTTTCGTTGTTTGAAATTTTTAAATACTGGAATTTGGAACTATAAGATGGGCAGCATGTCATTGTCAGTTCTAAGAACTATAGTAACAGTTGCATATGAAGGAGGGTGATATATCCCCCCGCCCCCTGAAATCTCAAATGATACAAAGCATTATCTATCAACAAAAGAAGAAACAGAAAACACATAAGCTTAATATAATTTTCCTCTACGTGAACACTAATATAATATTGTAATATTGACAGTGAAAATTTATGATAGATATGGCAGATTATTTTGTATCAATAGTTAAATTGATTGATTGAAGCAATTCTGTGCACATTCGGTTGGAGGGCTCGTGTATTTGGTTTAATGCTATAGTGGCGTGTAAAATCAGGGTGTCTACCATCTAGGAAAACTGGAGTTAGTTGAGGATTTGAAGTGGCCGGGAAAAAACGGAAATAAGTCAGGAATTTGGTAAATTACAAACAAACAAAAACCCAGGAAAATATTGACTTACTCGAAATATGAAATATAATCGGAAATTACACTGATTCAAACGCTTTGTTTTCTTAGCTGTGTAACATATTTTCTATTTCCTAGTAGATTGTGTTAATAAAAAACATGTTTATCTAAAGTACAATTTTATTGCCTATTAGTCATAAAAAAAGATTAATAAAATGTGGAAGGGGAAGAGTGTGACTTGAGTCTGGAATTGTAGGAAATGATCAGGGGAAATCAGGGGAAAAGTCAGGAAATTTCATTGATCAAGTTGAGTAGACACCATGAAAACAATGCACATAAACATTGAAATGGTAGGGAAACATTGTTGGTTAGTACTTCTGTAAATTGTAGGTTTCGCATGGGCTAGACTGGCAGACAGGAGCAGGAACAGTTCATAAGTGTTTTATTTGTGTCACGTTTCTTTCTATGACTATTATTGTAAATTTCATTTTGTTAATTTTATAGAGTCATTGTTTGAGGTGTGTGTGTATATGTATATGTAGATATAACTTTTCCTGATTAATTTTAAAAATTTGTTGGATTTATTGATTTGAAGTTCTATCACCCCCCGAAATGAAATCTTATGAACACCCCTGTATAGTGATACTTTGTTAACCCTCAACTTGAGTTTAGTTATTCTTGTTTAAAGAGTAACAACTAAGCTTTAGTTGCTATGATTAAAGACAATTTAATTTAAAAGAAAAAAATGTTTTCTTAAAAGACTCTATTTGGTATGAAGAATATGATATTTTTGATATGTCAAGAGAAACGCACAATCCCCATTATGTATTCAATATTAATTTTAGTTACTCTGACTAAGGGGTGGCTTTCTTTAAATCATGTAGGCTTTTTTTTTTTGTAATTTTCGACCTCCCAAGGGATCGTAAATATTTTCTTTCACCCTCCTTCACCTTCCCCTCTCTCACACATTTTTTTTACTAGATGATAAAGACTCCTCTAATTGTAGTAAAATTAGGTGTAACACATAAAGAATTAAATATAAGCGAAATTTTATAATCAATTTTATTTCTGACTTCTTTTTTTTATTTTGTCTCGCCATAAACATTGATAAAAATCTTATGTAAGATGGATTCTGACCCCCGCCTGAGCCCTCACCCCCCAAAACTCTCGAATAATTTAAGGAGGGACCCTAAGTCGGAGTTAAAAATAAAGTATCTGTTTGATTTTATTAGCTTTTCATGAAAATTTAACATCACTAGCTAAACAACTTTACAGTGTGGTGATTACCGTACTTAATTTTGTGGTGAAACAAAGCATTTTAACATTTACAAATTATTTTTTAATTCACTAGGCCTTATTCAATATTCAAATTTGTAATATTTGGACTCGTAATAAGACAATCATTTATCTAAATGAACTTAACATAATTAATTAGTGCAATTTAAAAATTATATTTTCCCCATTTTCCAGAGAAAATAATACTATATCCATATGGAACAATGGTCAGGGTATACCAGTAGTTGAACACAAGGATGAAAAGATGTATGTACCGACCATGATCTTTGGTCACTTGCTAACCTCTTCCAACTACAACGATGAGGAAGAAAAGGTTACGGGAGGCAGGAATGGCTATGGTGCAAAGCTGTGCAACATCTTTAGCACAAAGTTCACAGTTGAGACAGCTTCAAAAGAGTACAAAAGGAGCTATAAGCAGGTGCAGTTTGTATTTGTATATTTAATATTCCAATGGCTCATGCATATATTCTATAAGATTTGTTTACTATTTTTCTTTAGAGCTGCGTTTCACTACCTGTTCTGGTTATACAGCCATGTACTCTATTGTAATAGGGACAAGGAAGGTTGAATCTAAAGGAAGTATACCCACATTTTGCATGGATGGAGAGTGTAAAATCATTTAGGGAAAAACACCCTTAGTACATCCGACCGGAATTGAGACCTAATTTCCCCATCATCGGTAGTATAGTCTATTGCGAGAGTAACGCCTTAGACCATGCGGCCACCAAAGCGGGCTTTTTACTATTATTATTAGCACCGTGTCTTACTACCTGTTCGGGCTGTACACACCTTTTTATTATTATTATTACATTGCTCAAATTTATAGGGAATTTATAACAATTTTAGCTCTCAAATCCCAGTAAATGAAAGTTCGGTCATTTAAATTTTAAACACAACACCAATATTCAGAATTGGGACCTTTTTCCTTTTGTCCATTATTATATATTTTGAATTTTCACTTTAGGGCAGGGAAATTTTAAAAGTACTAAATCCTTGTGTTCAAGTGATCCTACACAATTAAAACATGGGTGTTTTGTTTAAGTATTTTTTATATAAATAAATAAACAAATTTTTAAGTAGAGTTGGTTCAAATATACTATTTTAAGAATTCATATCTTAATTTTTATTTATGAATCTTGAACTAAAATCCAAATCTTGGAAAAAATGATAAAGAAAAGAAGAAATATAAATATAATGAAATGTTATAAAGTTTTAATAATTAAGTGCAATAATTTTTTTTACATAATCCATTAATTATAACCTCAACAAACACAGAAGTGTTAAATTAATGGTATGAAGACTGGTTGCTAAGTTTGTCCTATAATTACAATGAGTATGAACCAACAAAGGTACATTAAAGACATATAAAACAAATTACAGTGAATTTTAAAAGATTTAAAAAAAAGCCTCGAATTCAATATTTTCTCAAATCTCAAAACCAATATTTTCTTGAATCTCTAATATCCTTAAAGATTCAAGGGTTTCATTCATATTAATATAAAGTTGAATGCATAGAAAAGGATTGAAATGGGAAATGTTAAGGAATCGAAGAATCAATGTTAAGATTTGAGAATCAAAATTGGGAAAAACATGAATAATTATAACATCTCTACTTAAAACTATTTTTGATCAACTCCAATTTCTTTGAACTGGCCGACTCCAGAATTCTAAAACACCACCTCGAATTTAAACCATCTTTGCTTTATGTTAACAGGTATGGGGCAATAACATGTCAAAAGCATCAGAACCCAAAATAAAAGATTTTTTTGGTGAAGATTATACCAAAGTTACATTCTCACCAGACCTGGCCAAGTTCAAAATGGAAACGCTAGAAAAAGACACAGTTGACCTGATGTCAAGGAGAGCTTACGACATTGCGGCTTCAACCAAGGGGGTGAAGGTCCACCTGAATGGCAAAAAACTTCCAGTAAGTTTTGTTTTGTGAGTTTTCATATGTATGTATGTGTGCGTGCGTGGGCATATGCACACACTTACATTCATTACAGTTTCCAGCCATATTTCTAATGTCAATGTCTAAATATTTAAACATTGCAGAACATGTTTTCCTTGTCAACTTATTTTCAAATTATTTACTAGTATATTATTTAACTATTCAATTAAGAAGTTCATTATTGTTGACATACTAGTTCATCTATTATTTTTGTACAATACCCTTCATATAACCTATAATCCTTATTTCAAGCATTCACATAAACTTTTAGAGTCTTTAACAGTGTAGAGTATTAATACCTCCTACCTAGTCAATTGCCATTTTCCACTATTCTTTTGCTTATCAGCTAATCCTATGATCTGTTACTACTTTAAATATTGCATCAGCACAGATTTATATTCTTTCCTTGTTTTCTGCCAATTAATTTCAGAACATTAAATACTTTTACAATCTCAATGATTTTTTTTTAGAAATGTTATTGTATTTGTTTTTATTTAACTTAATTCAAGATAAATTAGTTTTTCCTTGAATAAATTATCCTCATGTTACTGTTCTGATTCTATCTTGTTTAGTTAACCAAAAAAGTTGTTCTAATCAATTTAAGTTATTGTACCATCGTAAAACGTTTGTTACATTATAAATTTAGTAAATAAAACAAATCGTGTCTTCCTTTTGAGGAATGGGTTCGATTCTCTTTACTTCACATCCATTAATGTTTCCAGCCTGTGGCTCAGGTCAATTTATTATTAATGCCATATATTTTCCACTTTTGGCTACTAGGCCTGTCATAGCTTCGTCATATGCCTTACTTAAGACTAAGACAGTCACAACATCTTGTCTCCAACCTTTAACATCATTGTGAAAGGATAAACCCACATTTCACCAATTTTATAAATGTTTCATCTATTCTGGGAATTGAACCGGGGACCCTTAACTCGGTAGACAGGTGCTACCGACTGAGCTAAGTTGTCGGATGGTTAGGTTCACTCCATGGCTGAAAAATTTATCATTGGTGAATTTTGGATATCCCTGTTTACATTAATAAATGAATAGCCAGTGGCTGACTTGTTTGTAATAGATTTAAGTTAGTTTATAAAACACGTGCTGATATAATCAGTCGGTTCAGAAAGCACATGTTAAAAACCCTAAAATAGTAAAAAAAAATTGTACTTGTGAGGAAAATTCTTTAGTTTTTCACTTCTCGATACCTCTTCATATTCTCGTCTCATTATTGTATTTTACTGAAAACTTTCTTCTCACACATCCCAAACTATTTGGTATAACATTTGGTTGTTTTTAAAGTTTTGTGAAATTTGACAAAATCACAACATAACAAACACACACAAAAAAGAAGATACATATATATTTTAATATTTAAAATGACATTTTCATAATATCTTTTTAACTTGTTCTCAGGTGAAGAACTTTAAGGATTATTGTGAGCTGTACTTAAAAGGAAAGGAAGATGATAATGGTGACCCAGTGAAAATTGTTTATGAGGAATGCAACCCAAGATGGGAAGTTGCTGCTGCTATCTCAGACAGAGGTTTTCAGCAGGTTTCTTTTGTCAACAGCATTGCAACAACAAAGGTAATTTTTATTGTGTGTAAGTTTAAATGACTAAAACAGACTCATAGACAAACAATTCAATATTTATTAATTGAAAATTGGTAAAGTTGGCAACTATTTTTTATACCTATGTTTTTGAGCATTATTAATTGTAGTCGACTTGCTTAAAAAAACAAATTTGGTAATTTTCAAGCTGTATTTTTTGAACTTCTCAGAAATGAATATCTGAGCCAAAGCGCTACTTTTGCCTTGGATAAAGTATATATTTACCATAAAAGACTATGGTATCATGCGTTTTATTTGTTTTCTAATACTGTTAATTAACTAATAATTTTTTTTACCATATATTTAAGAACAATCCTCGATTATAAATAATATATGTTACAAATTACATCACCCTTATACAAGTTTAATGATAAACTATGCTATATGACAACATTATTAGAGCTTTCTCTTGTTTAAAACACCATGAGTTTATGAGACATATTTTTATAAACTTATTTTAGCACATTAAAATGCAAATCAAAATATTTTAAAAGTCCAATGTAGCATTTTTGAACGAATCTTACAAAGGCCTACATGAAATTAAAAGAAATCGAATTTTATTGTGAAATGGACTACTTTACCTATTAAATGCGCATAATGGTCAATTACTGTGGGCTGATTTTGATGAGAATTAAAAACTATACATATTTTTATTAAGTAGCAAATGTCATCTTTCTTTCTTTTTTTTTTGCATGAAATTACCAGAAACAAATAAGCCCAACTTAACTTATTACAAATTTTTCTTCTTAATATTCCTTTAAACAATCAAATTTCTCATTCTAGAAGATGTATTTATCTCAACTAAAGAAATAAAATAAATGTTCGTTCTAGCTTTTATGAAAAGTCATATTTGTGATCAAAGGCAAATATTTTAAATTTAAGAATGAGAAATTTAGCTGTAATTTTTCTATCAATAGCCACTATACCACTTAAATTTGAGTTGAATTTTTAAAAACAATTTTAGCCTAAATATGCATTTTATTTTCTGAGTTTAATACCAAAAGCCAACTTTTTATTTAGCGAAATTCATTTATTTTATTTTTCACAAATTAGGTATTTTAAAAATGGTCACTTAATTGCAGATAAAAACAGTGGTCTGATTACACCATTCAAAATAACATTAATAAAACACAAAAATCAAATATACAATCCTCCTTATCGAAACTCACACTGGTGAATTCATGGGCAAATCATTAGTCTTGTCTTGTTTGTCGAATCTTGGCCGGGCGCACTGAAGTGTTTTTTTATATATATATAGTTTCTTGTCTTCCCTTCACTAATATTAGTACACTTCTTCAAAATTAATTTTTTCCAAGAAACCAATCACACTATTATTAATATGAGGATACCTGAGCTAATTAGTAAAATACCCACCTCATTGACTGCATGGTCTAAGACACCTACTCTCACAATAGGCTAGACTGTCAATGATGATAGGGAGATTGTGGTTTGGTCCCAGTTGACCTCTAAATTCAACCATCCTTTTCCAAACTCATTAGCCTATGTAATACATAGGTGTATAACTTGAATGGTGGTAAGCTTTGGTGCAATGAAAAAAAAAGTAAGATACAAAATAACACAAGAAGTTTTTTTTTTCCAGGGTGGGCGCCATGTGGACTTGGTTGCGGATATGATTGTAAAGCAGATCATAGAGACTATCCGGAAGAAAAACAAGGGAGGTATCCAATTGAAACCTTTCCAAGTGAAGACTCACATGTGGGTTTTTGTTAACTGCTTGATTGTAAATCCAACCTTCGACTCCCAAACAAAAGAAAACATGACTCTACAAGCGAAGAGTTTTGGATCAAAGTGTTCACTTAGTGACAAATTCATCGCGAACTTGATTAAAAATTGTGGAATCGTGGAGGCAGTCCTTCAGTGGGCCAAGTTTAAGGCGGAGAGTCAACTCAACAAAGTTGGAGGGAAAAAACAAAGCAAGTTGAAAGGCATACCCAAACTGGAGGATGCCAATGATGCTGGGACACACAAGTCTCTAGACTGCACCCTAATCCTTACCGAGGGGGACTCAGCCAAATCTTTGGCTGTATCTGGCCTCGGCGTAGTAGGAAGGGACAAATATGGCGTGTTTCCACTTCGGGGCAAGCTGCTAAATGTTAGGGAGGCCAGTCACAAACAGGTAATGTTTTTAAATATGAACGTATTAAACAAAAATCTAGGCTCCCTCCTGATCTTGACTCATTGGGCATGAAAACAAAAAGTAACTCTCACATAGTCTGGTTTGCTGGTGACAAGAAAGTCAAGATTCAAATCCTGTTAGCTTGTCCAAATGTGTACTTTTTTTTTGCTTTATCTCTATATTATTGATATTCTACGATAAATATGTTCTACCCATTACTAAAGGTATTCACTAATTTTTTTTATAAACATCTCATATGTCCACAGATCTTCGACAATGCTGAAATCAATGCCATTATCAAAATACTTGGTTTGAAATATAAGAAGAAATATGAAAGTGTTGATGACTTGAAGACACTGCGTTATGGAAGGCTAATGATCATGACTGATCAGGATCAGGTAAAATATTTTTTAAACATGTACTTTTTATAATGTTACTAAAGAACGATTTTAAATTTTCGGCCAAAAATCACAATCTCTAAAAAAAAATTTGTAAAACAAGGATTGGCAATATTTTTGTAATAATTTTTTATCATCTTAATGTAATTCTTATATATTCAAATAAAATATTAATAGATCAAATTAATTTTCTAAACCAAATCTAAAATACAAATTTGCGCATTGGTATACATTTATTTTAGTTTGTTTTTTAACTTTGATGAATATTTATTTTAAAAAGTGTTTTGCTATCCAAGCTTAGAAAAAAATCATGATGTTAAATTAGATGTGTGTGGAGATTAAAAAAATTGACTTGGCTTCGAAAAAATATCTTTGAAAAAAAGCTCCAGTTTTGATGATTATTTTGAATCTTTGTCAATAAAAAATATTTACAGTTAAAATAATCATTTATCAACTATTGCCATTCAAAGCTATTATGTAGAACATTCCGTTTGCCCTGAAAGGTAGCAGTTATAAATTGACAAATTACATTATGACCTTATAAACCAGCGGTTCCCGACTTTTTAATTTCTTGTTACCTTACAGATGGAGAAAGTATTATGATCATCAAAAAAATTGAACTCAAGATTTTTATGAATCTTGACGTTTCATGATCCCCTGAATCCAAAAAAGTGATTTTTAACTTTCTATCTCTATGTCTACCTGACTGTACCTCCAACTAGAGCCTAAACTATTTTACCGATCGTGCTAAAACTTGGTATCTAGAGTTTTCATAGGGTTGCCCCGAGGGGTTTTTGGAATTGGATATCTAACCCTAAAATTAAGTGTAGTTGACTGAAGGACAAAAAGAGAACAAGTCAATTTTCTCAAAATCGACTAACAATTACGGGTTTTGAGTAAATATCTCCATTTTTAAACAATAGAGCGAGAAAGTCCGTGCAGAGTTCCGTACCATTTATTTTCGCTTGCAGCTAATTTCCATAAATTGTGCCCTTAATATTAGCAAAATGTTTAGCTAATACATTATTAGTTATTTTGGATTTATTTGTTGCAAATGAAAATAAATAGGCTAGTAATGGGATTAAGAAACAATGTAATAATATGGTGAATAAACCGTGAATAAATTTTACTTTAAATTAATTAATAACAAAAAAACTGTTTGATGTTTGAAATTGAAATCATTTTCTCAAGACCAAATATATAAGAAAACTCCCATCGCCCCTCACCATAGCCTTGAGTTAATTTTACAACATTTGACATCTTTTGTATTACACTACTGGCATATGTAGCTTTTTTTTGCCATTCAAATATTTTCGTTTACTCCATAAAATCCAGACACATATTCCTGAGGGTACTTGTACCCCACTTTGGGAACCGCTGTTATACACTATACCATAGGGGCTGTCCATAAATTACGTAAGGCTTTTGTTTTCATGATTTTTGACCCCGTTCCTCCCACACAAGAGACTGTAAAATTTCTAGCCCCCCCTTCTCCCTGATCTTAAATAACGTTTTACAAAAAAATGTATGAAAGCAAGGACATCAAGGTTCAATCCCAGTCAGGTGCACTGAGGATGATTTTTCCTAAAACTTCCTATAAAATACACCTACCTCATCCCTAACCTATTTATAGTGTAATCAGTACATTAGTACAAAGGTGTATAGCGCAAATTGGTAGTAAGACTCGGTGCTAAAAAATATGTGCGTGCGTGCACAAAGAGCATGCAGCTTAGCTGTATAATATATATTTTCTTTAATTTGGATTTTTATAATATAAAAATTAAATAATATCTCACAATTCAATATTTTGTAAAAAATATACTAATTTTTTAGATTGAAATGTTTTGAACATAATTTTAATCTCTAATTAAATGTCTTAAGTTTATTATATTAAGGGTAGTCATTATATATATATATATTTTGTATATACATTTTTTGTATAATTAAATAATGTGAAGGTTTAGGTTTCTGATTATAACTATTGTGCGAACGTTCAATTTACTATATATACACACTTATCAATCATACCCTTACATTCGCTGGAACTTCCACATTTTTAAAAATTAATTTAAATAAAAATATTTTTTATGAACCTACCTTCGTTTTAGTAAAATAAACCAAATAACTTTTTCCTTGGCACTTTTAATAGTGTAGGCATTAATAAAGTTGGATGAAGTCTGAAAATTCTTTCTTCTCGCTTTGAAAATATTCTTTGGTTTCTTTCCATTCTTAATTTGCTTTTATTTGAGCACTAGTATTAGGAGATGCGATCCTAAATGACTTAAAAAATCGTTGATAGAAATCACCTGAATTGGATTGCATAAAAGTACTAATATTTGTGTTCACTAGAAATTGAATAAATGGTCAATATTGATGTGAGTGGAATTATTTGTCGACAACACTCAAACCAAAAGACGCGTTTAACTTGCAAGGATCTGTGGTTAGCATAAAAAAAGACAGCTATATGACTGAACTCCTGACCACGAATTTAACCTTTATTGGTCTAATTGTGTGTATGTATATTATAGGTTACCTGTTAGCGCTATCTGCCATTGCTATGCTCAACCTTATTGACCGAGCGTTTGTAAAAGTGTTTTATTAGATTTTGTCTCACCATAAACAAAGACAAAAACCTTACGTAAGATGGATCCTGACATCCCCCTCCCCCTTTAAGAAAACGTAAGAAAATACTTACCTGCTTCCTCTCTCCAAAGTCCTCAAGTAGTTTATGACCGGGCCCATAGAATAATTCAAGGCAATCTTGTTACCTTACAGCATAAACAAAGGATACTTTACAAATTAATAATCAGATAAAAAAATCGCAAGTAATTGTATGTTGTGATAGTAACTTGATTTATCGGCTTAGAATGAAATACTATAAACATTTGCACAATACAAATTTTCTAAATAAATTGTGAATAAGTCTATACATTGGCACAATATATTTAGTCAAGCATAAATAAAAAAATATTCTAACTTTGATTCAGTTTTGAGGATATTTAATATATTCGATTAGGTTTACTTCAAATTAAAATAGACAAATCACCCATAATAATGATGATAGTAAAAATAATGTTGAATTTTTTTTACTAAAGGGGAGTATTTATGAGTATTAGTGGTGTATAAAGCTTTGATACTATGACATCTCTTTAAAACAAATACCAGCTTCAACTTTTTTTTTAATTGACTTGGACAATTACAAAGCTTTGTCCAATAAAAATATTGACAACTAAAATACTCATTTTATGACATTATTGACATTTTGAGCTTTTATATACATTACAATTTATTAATTAATATTCAAATGAAAAAACCTGACATAAATAAATACATGTTGTTATAATAACTCGCTTTATTAGATTAGAATGAAATATCATAAACAATTGTTCATTAAAACATTTTATAAAATATTTTTTATATAAATCACAATAATATAATAATTTTTCCAAGTAAAAAAAATTAACAATAAATGTTCAAACTTCTATTCGGCTTTGAGAATATCTCATATATTTTATTCAAGTTCGCTTATAATTGAAAAAGTTGACTCTGCAAAAACATAATAAGTACTAATTTTTTTAAATACCTGTTTATTTTTCCACTTAATTTCTAGGATGGTTCACACATTAAGGGTCTCCTAATAAACTTCATTCATCATAACTGGCCTACATTGTTAAAGTTGCCCTTCCTGGAAGAATTTATCACACCAATTGTCAAAGCCACAAAAGCAAAAGAGGAGTTGTCATTCTACTCCCTGCCAGAGTTTGAGGAGTGGAAGTCTTCAAAGGATAATTGGCACACATACAAGATAAAGTACTACAAAGGTATTGTTTTTTATATTCTAGCAAACCTAGTGCAGTTAATAGAGATTTATAAATTCCTTGCTACACTTCTATTAGAATTATAGAATGAGTTTAGATAACATCTTGATTAAATTTTGTTAACATCACAATGTGCAAATCACATACTCGAAGGTGCTACTAGTAACTTTTGCAGATTCAAGTGAGACAAAGTCATTGAGGCAACTTACCAACAATATAATTCATAAATTCCTATCTAAGCTCAGTAAATGTGTGTTTAAAAATAATGTAATAAAAGGATTTGTTCTTGCTCTTAAGAGTGAAATTATAATTGTATTCAGACACTCAAATTTTCAAAGGAAGAATCTTTCCGAAAGCTAAAAAAGCCACTAGATTGTCTTTCATGTATTGATACATCAAGGCATGTAATCTGCAACTGTCAACTTTTAATATAGATATATTATCAATAGCTATAGAATAACACTAATTGTAAACTAAAATGCTATCATTATGAACAACAAAAAATTAAAGTATTTTCTAAGCATTTCTCCCTGACAAAATCCTATTGTAATTATTATATTTGGAAGAAGGTATAGGAAAGGTGGATAGAAACATATAAAAGGGGGGGACGAACACAATATTGCCTTTACAATGAAAAGAAGAACACAGTTCACACTTTACACTGCTCCCAATGAACAAAGAGATAATGCTTGCCTCTTAAAGAAAATTGATCGTCACCGCCCAATCCCCCGACCTAGGTTTCATTCTATCGGAACTCATCAGGGAGGAGTGTGAAATGCGCAACGCAACTTCCTAAAAGACAAAACCAAAAAACATAAAAGGGAGAGAAAAAGGAAAATGGTAAAGAATGATAGAACACATTGATAGGAACAAAAAGATATAACATAAAAGATAAAAACAGGAAACGTACATTGGATGCGAATATATAATTATATAACTCTATAAGGAAAACCTCTTTTCACTTTATGAGGTAATTGTATTATATTTGGAAGAAGGTTTATACCTTCTATAAGGAAAACCTCTTTTCGCTTTATGAGGTAATTGTATTATATTTAGAAGAAGGTATATATACCTTCCAAATATAATACAATTACCTCATAAAGCGAAAAGAAGTTTTCGTTATAGAGTTATATCTATTGTAATTATTAGTATTATAAGATCTACCAAATTATAAAATCAAAATTTATCACCAATTTGTTTTGTTAACAATTAATAATTAATTAGCTATTTTTATAGGCCCACTTGTAAAAAAATCTAGACCTTTAAACACTGTCTACTTTTGATTAATGTAAAAACTAAAATATGTTTCAGCTTTTATTCTAATATTTGGTTTCACCATATAATGTGGTTTTAAAACTTTATTCTTTTTCAAGTAAGAAACAAAAGCTTACTAACCACATCAATCTTTACAGGATTATATCTCTCATTTGTTTCAGGTTTGGGTACCTCCACATCTAAGGAGGCTAAGGAGTATTTCTCAGACATGTCCAGGCACAGAATTAAATTCAAATACGCTGGACCTCAGGATGATGCAAATATTACAATGGTAAATATCACTAGGAATAATAAAAACTACCACTGCTAACTTCCAATACATTAACAAGGTTGATATGCACCTGGAAATCCTGAAAAAACAAGGAAAGGGATCTTAGAGATTCTAAAAAGTTATCGAAATTTCTAGAAAAGTTTGCAATAATTTTCTAATTACCTACTAGAACAAAAGTGCAAACTATTAGAAAAATGTAGTGTATATCTATTAGGAAACCCCCTTTTCTCTTCATGAGGTAGTTGTATTATATTTGGAAGAAGGTACAGGAAAGGTGGAAAAAGGGAGTTTAATTAATGAAATAACACTTTGATAGAACATGTAACCGGAATAATATTCTGAAATGACCCAAAAATAGGTCACCCCCGAAATAAGCTGCACCCCAAATTTGCAACCAATTTCAGGGGAAAAACAATATTTATAATTAATATCAAATCACTGTTTATTAAACCACTTTAAGAGTAAAAACAATATTTATACTGAAAATGAGATAACTTCATATTAAATCCCTTGGAAAGGAAAAACAAAAATGGTGCTTACATTTAAAGTGAGATCATTTGTGCAGGATAATAAATATCTAGTTAAATAGAGAACACTTGTAGAGAAAAACAAATATTTACAGTTAGATTGAGATCACTTGCAGGGATAAATTATTATTATTATTAGCACCGCGTCTTACTACCCGTTCGGGTTATACGCACTTACGCTAATGTGTAATGGTAGGGTGATTGTGAGATGAAATGGAGGACCTACAGTTTAACGTGGAATCCGAACCACAGTGGAGGCCTGGCATTCCCAACTTAAAATTGGATCACTTTGAAACGAAAAATATAAAATTATTCATCTTCACTGCTTTCATCCTCAGAGTCACTGTCTTCATTTTCGTAGTTATTTTTTTCCCCACATTTTTCACGATTCCCCAAAAAAGGGTCGTAACTTCGAGAGGGACGCTATTCCCGGGGTCGTAGAATCGAGAGTTGACTGTACAATGTTATTATTTTACAGGGAAGCTTTTGTGACACTTAAAGAAGAACCCAGATTTAACAGTAATCGGAATCAATTTTAATTACTGATTATAAATTATATCTCAAAGAATTTCATAATAACAATTTATTATTTTTATTTATGAACAAAAATATAATTTTTCCAACATTCCAATTAAAGTATAAGATCTGTGTCATGTAACACTGTAATACTATATATACATTATAGCTCTCTAATACCCTATCTCAACAGCGTTACATGGTTTATGGATGGCACCTGATAAAATAATGTTGCAGTTTCTGATTGTATACAGGTTATTGAGCATGAAAAGTCATTATAGCATAAAGAAAACTCTTCGTCAATAACGACCTTCCAGTCTGGAGTTTTGTATCTATATTTATTCATAAAATAAAAACAAATTGTCCATAAATGAAAAGCATAACCTTAAAGAGATTGAATTTTTCATTTATTTAAACTTAATCCCATGGAATATTTTTCATCACAAAAAAACAAGTATAATTAATTTTGACCCCATCTTTATCCATAATCCATATTTGTGCAGGCTTTCAGTAAGAAGTGTATAGATGATCGCAAGGTGTGGCTGACTAATTGGATGGAAGACACAAAACGGAGGCACGAGATGGGTCTTCCAGAGCAGTACCTTTATGAGAAGGACACGAAACAGGTCAATTATTCCGACTTTGTGAACAAGGAGTTGGTTTTGTTCAGCAACATGGACAATGAGCGCTCTATTCCAAGTGCTGTGGATGGTCTTAAACCTGGCCAGAGAAAGGTACAGTTTAATTCTCTTTATAAATTTAACATTAAGCCTTTTTATGAGGTAATTAGGTACATAGAATCTGCAAAGTAAGATTTTCAATTTTATAGTTGTTTATTAAATAACCAGATCAGATGGAAATTTATGATAATTTTATTTTTGACACATAGTAAAACCATTAGTATTACAAACTGGATATCCCCCGATATTTCAATAACCTTACCTGATTACTGTCTTTGGGAATGATACTTGATCTATTGGTTGTGTTTGTTTTTTTGCTCTAAATTTTTAAAACCACTGATTCTTCATAAAGGTAATCTAAAGGCATAATTAAAGTAACCTTATGTTTATTTTAAGACAATATTTTTTACTTTTTAAATTTGGCACTTGTGCTTTTAGTTGGTAAATTGTTATTGATAAGGATAGGACCCTCGAATTCTCGAATCATTAAGAATAAGAGTCAAAGATTTAAGAAAATATTGGATTAGAGATTAAAATCTTTTTTTTTTCCATATTTCAATTGAAACTCATTTTAGAGTTCTAATAATGCCTATTGGTGGTTCAGAA
Organism: Timema shepardi; assembly: GCA_902151425.1. NCBI lineage: Eukaryota > Metazoa > Arthropoda > Insecta > Phasmatodea > Timematidae > Timema > Timema shepardi. The sequence goes on along the minus strand of CABFVX010000099.1, from coordinate 204,386 downwards.
CAAACATAATTATCAGACATGATCAACAACTAGGCCCCAGATCAGTAATTTAACACTTAACTGATGTAGTAATGTTATAGTGAATGGATTGTAAGAAAAAAGGCTAACATTTAGCTACTATTTATGTATTTTTTATTCTCTTTACTCTGAGATTCATAATTCTTCCAAGATTCGGGATTCAAAATTAAAATAAAGATTCACATAGATTTGGATTCGTAAATCAGTGGATTCGACGGAAGTGTGGTTATTGCAATTTTTTAATTATCTCACATCTTTTGATAACAAATAACTGAAACTATATTAATTCTGAATACATGGCCCATAGGTGATGTACACATGTCTAAAACGAAACGACAAACGAGAGATCAAAGTGGCCCAACTGGCCGGGTCCGTAGCCGAGCACTCGGCCTACCACCACGGTGAGCAATCTCTCATGTCCACCATAATCAACTTGGCCCAGAATTTTGTCGGGAGCAACAATATCAACCTGCTACAGCCTATTGGTCAGTTTGGCACTCGACTCATTGGTGGCAAGGATGCTGCTAGCCCTCGATACATTTTCACTCAGCTCAGGTGAGAGTTATAAAATGTAATATCATTGAAGCAGTTTTAAATTCCACCTGGCACTGTTTCCACTTTTATTTTTGTCTATATAAGAACCAGTAGTGTTGACATCGTCACTATTTAATAGGCCTACTTAAAATCACATTTTTTCCTCGTTTTTGTCATCATCATTATTTTGAGGCATGCTTCATGTTGTTAATTTTATTTTAGTTAACATGTAAATTCAATAAATAACTATAAATTTACCAAACCCTTCCTTCACCTCTGACAAGACATCTAGTGAATGTGGGGAATGCCAGGCCTCCACCGTGGTTCGGAGTCGACGTTAAAATGTATGTAGGTCCTCCATTTCATCTCACAATCACCCTACCATTACACATTAGCGTAGGTGCATACAACCCGAACGGGTAGTAAGACGCGGTGCTAGTAATAATAATAATAATAATAATAATAATAATAATAATAATAATAATAACAAGAACAATTTACCATTTAATTGAGCTCTAATTTCCATAATCTTATCATATCGCAATAGCTAGACGACATGAATCATAACCGCTATTGTTAATCTCTAAACAATAAAAAGTAATGATAATATCATCAAAATTATTTGAATATCTTATGCTCTGTTTCCCTATAAAATACACTAAAATGACATCCTTGGCCTAAGGTGTTACTCCCGCAGTGGACTGGATAGCCGAAGACGGAGCATTCAGGCTTCAAATCCCGGCAGGGAGTACTAAGGGTTTTTCCTAAATAGTTTTCCACTTTTCCTCCATGTAAATGTGGGTACACTTTTCAAATTCAAACTTCCTCATCCCTAACACATTAAAGTAATTAGTACATATGCATATAACCTAAATGGTCAGTAAGACACAGTGCTAAATAAATTCAATTTTTTGTGTTGTCAAGCTTGGAAAAAACATTGTACTAGAGGCTCATGATAGCTTTGATCATGGGATTGTACTTGATTGGTAAGTGTTTAGAGGAAATCATGTCGACACTTGTTTAAACTATATGATAGGTTATATCAACATCCAGTTAAAAACAAAATATTGTTGTCACCTATTTTATTTGATCATGTTGTGTGCAGTCCATTGACGAAGCTTATTTTCCACCCACACGATGAACCCCTGTTGAAGCATCAGTATGATGACAACCAGAAGATTGAACCTCTGTGGTACATGCCCGTTATTCCTATGATCCTTGTTAACGGTGCGGATGGAATCGGTACTGGCTGGATGACAAAGATTCCCAACTTCAATCCTCGAGAAATCATTGCAAACATTAAACGTATGATGGAGGGTGAAGATCCCATTCCAATGGTATTTAACTCTAGAAATAGTTTAGATAATGTTGATTAAGGAGCATATATATATTTATAAAAAGAAATATATTTAGAAAATAATTCATTAGTTGAGTTACAATATGTTATGGTCTTAGTAAAAATTATAATGGTTAGTTAATAATGATAACATATATATACATAGGTTAGCTTTGTTAAACCAGTTGAATTACTTAGAACATGTTGATAAATTGGATGTAATCATTGTTGATTAGATATTACTATTTGGAAAAGCAAGATAGTTGAAAGGGGCTTGACTGTAGTTTATTACCCACTGACTTAAACTCTACAACCATTTCATGATTCTAATTTCACTGTACTTTATATTAATAAATAATTTTGCGTCTTATATTGTAGAAACCATGGTATAAGAACTTCAAAGGCACCATTGAAGAAATCAACCCCCAAAAGTTTGCGACATATGGCGAGGTAGCCATTATCAATGAGAGTCAAGTGGAAATAACAGAGCTTCCTGTGGGCACTTGGACTCAGACCTACAAAGAAAGTGTGCTAGAACCACTTTTACATGGGGTCAATGAGAAAAGCCCTCCCCAAATTAGGTAAGCCATTTTTGATTTTGTCCTCTATCTAAATGTTAACTTGTCTAAAGAAAATAATTGGATTTACTAAAGCCTTTGCGAAGCTTGGAAATTCAAATTAAAGTCCGAAGCCAACTTACATTTAGATTCAATTTGAAGTTCTGAATCTTAATATTTGAAAAATTTAAAATCTATATAGATCCACAATTATGATTGAAAGGAATGTAATCCAAAATTCTAATCTCAAAGTCAAACTTTTGAGTTGTTTAACTTTTTATAAGATTTGACAATAATTTGTTACTAAAATAAAGTGATCAATTTGATCATAAAATTTTATCTAATTCATGGGGCTGACATTTACATTTTATTTTAATTGATCAGGAGATAAATGCTGTTTTTTATTTGAAATATTTTCATTAAAATCTTTTGGATCCACACTCGATTAGAAATTGAAAATTTTGGATTCGCACAGGCTTTAGACCTATTGGTATTGACTAGGGCTCTGTGAGTACTCGTATTTCGAGCTCGAACTCGAGCTTGCCGCTTAAGCTTGAGCTCAAAATAGAAAGTTTTGTAGACTCGTCATTTTCGAGCTTCTACATGATGTACTTAATAATCAATTTTTAAAACACAATGATAAGCATAGTCTATTTAGTTGAGATAATATCAGCATTTCCACAGATAAATCATTCGGTTACTTTCCAAATGGTTAAAAATTAGTTTGAATTTTAACATCAATTACATAATAGAGCTTTAAAACCACTTTCGACTGCTAAATTTATTCACTATTGTTCATTTTGAATTGTACTAGATTGAAGTTTTTAATTTGTATTGCCATGACAATGTAATGAAAATAAAAATAGCTAAGAATATTACTAAATAATTGAATGATTTTTTTACTATTTTTACCTGGTTCTTTTCTAAAATAATAATTTGTGTTAAATTAAAAATGTAATATTGAAAATATCTTATATTAAATGTATCAAACTTAAGATATTTAAAACTTGTATTAATATGTTTAGCTACAAAACTGACTCTAGTTACTATTTAGTTATAGAATTATGTTGGCTAACCTGTTTAAAGTCAATACATATTTTACCAAATTTACCAGATTTAAATTAAAAAAGCATTTACTATTTCATATGGTTTGCTAGAAATATAATTTTAGTCATGTTATTTTTAATTTTAAAGTATCAGCATTAACTTTTATAACCATCAAAAATTGAATTGAAGTAAATTTCTCAATAAAATAATGTCTAGCGAGATCCTGTGCAACTGGGCATAGAGGAATGGAAATGGAAAAGAAGACATGATAAACACAATTACACTAAGGAATAATAAATGAAATACTTGAACTCGGGAGCTTTTAGACCCGACTTAAAAGCTCGCAAACCCCTAGTATTGGCTTAATTTGTGTGTTTGTGTTTCAGTGATTACAAAGAATACAACACAGACACAACTGTGAGATTTCTTATTTCAATGTCCGGTGATAAGTTGTCAAAGGCAGAAGAGGAAGGACTTCACAAGTTTTTCAAACTCACAGGGGTTCTCTCTCTGTCTTCTATGGTAAGTGTTTTTTTTTGTTTATTGTACATTTCTAGTAGTAATTAGGGTATTTGTTAATTCTAAACTAAACATGGCTTATATATATATTAATCGACCTACCCCTAAATATAGACTACTTTCCATTCTTCTTGTTTGTTCCAATTTACAAACAATAAAATAAGCATTGAAAACACATAAAGTGGACTGTATGAAAAATTAAGTTTCAATATGAACTTAACTTTTCTCATTAGTACTTTTTCGACGACGATGAGACTTACCAGGAAAGTTGTGGGTTGGAGTGGGAAGGAAAGATGAAAAAAAGGGAGCTATTTAGGTGGTATTTTCTCTAATTAGCACTGTTGTGTAATAAGGTTATTTATTACATGGCATGTAATCCCCACCCCAATACATGAGAAGAAAACTACCCAGCCTGATTACTTTGGTCTACACACACGACCCGAACTTAACACTATAGTGACTGGATCCACATTGGTCCTTTTCTCTTCCAACTCTCAAAATGGAGGGAACCCTCAAAAAACGAGACATTTAACAAAACGCCAGGAAACATCCGAAGACACAGAATAAATACACAACTCACATAAATAAATAATTACATAAATGAAAATAAGTTAAGTAAAAATATTCCAAGGGTATTTTATGATATATTTAATTAACGTACAGTTCAGTGATTGAACACTTCTGTTTAAACCTACTGCTAAAGTCAACATTTTTGCGTTCGGCCTCCAATATAATAGTCACAAATTATTTCTTTTTCCTACTCGATCCCTTTATAAGGAAAACCTTTTTCTACTTTACAAGGTAATTGTATTATATGGTGCTTAGAAACATATAAAAAGGGGACGAACACAATATGGCTTTTATAATGGAAAGAAGAACAGTTCATACATTACATTACTGTCATTGGACAAAGAGGAAATGGTTGCCTCATGAAGAAAATTTATCGTTACCACCTAATCCCCCGACCTAGGTTTCATTCTATCGAAACTCATCAGAGATACAGACAGTAAACTTTTTTTTAAATACCGTATTGGCCCGAAAATAGGCTGCCCCCTAAATTTTCGACAACTTTTAGAGTAAAAACAATATTCCCCACTTAAATATGATAAGTGTATTAAATCATTTGAAAATAGAAATTGTTTAGTGGTAGGTGCATACACTTAAAATTAGGCTACTTAAATAAAATCACTTTCATAGAAAAAAACTCACAATATTTACACTTAAAATGATGTCACTTGGAAATAAAATAGTTATTCATACTTGAAAAAAAAGGTAAGTTGTTCATACTAAAAATGAGGCCACTTGGAAATTAAAAAATGATATACTTAAAATGTGATCACTGAAAAAAATGGGCCAACAATGAGACACTGAGAAGAATGAAAAATTATTCATTACTACTCTCATCAATCCGTGGACAATGGATTCAGCAGATATCCTTCTATTACTCGTAGTTTCTACATAGTTCATCACCGCTAATTTAAAATTTGCATCATAGCTTTGTCTAATTCCCTGGCTGAAACCTGCTTTTTTCTCAACATGATCCGCCATGTTGCACTTCCGAATTTAAAACACGCACTACATTATTATTATTATTATTATTATTATTATTATTATTATTATTAGCACCGCGTCTTACTACCCGTTCAGGTTGTACGCACTTACGCTAATGTGTAATGGTAGGGTGATTGTGAGATGAAATGAAGGACCTACAGTTTAACGTGGAATCCGAACCACGGTGGAGGCCTGGCATTCCCCACATTCACAAGATGTCTTGTCAGAGGTGAAGGAGGGGTTTGGTAATCAGATAAATCTGTGCCGGGACCGTGGATTGAACCCTGGCCGCCAGCACAGAAGTCTGACACCTTACCCCTGGACCGCCAGGTCACCCACACTAAATTATTGTTCTCACAATAGAATAAATGTTGACCAACATACTGAAACAAAATCTCACTAGAAATATTTAAGCTCACTTTAGCAAAAGGATATATTGCCGATAGAATGCGCTGAAAAAATAATTTTATTTTGCAGCCGTTATGGCTCAAATATTGTACACACAAATAAGATAGTAATTATTCATCTATTTTTAAATAACTTTGCCAATTATCAAGGTTCATTTATTTTTAAATAGTGGTGGCGAGATATATCGATTTAACAACATGCATATCCTATAGGTACAAAATTGAATGTGTATTATCTAAGAGTGCGATTAAAGGCCTCATTAGAGTTTTATGAGAGCCGTTTCTTGGAAAAAATTGTGGCTTATTTTCGGGCCAATAATGTATGTGTTTTTGAGTTTAACTGTGTTTCTACTGTTTTATTTCTTTAATCATTCCTTATCCAATAAAACACTCCTTACTACTATAATCTAGAAAGTTTTCTTCTAAAATGTTCATAAATATGTGTTTTTGTGTCTATTTCTAAGTGTTTTTATTTTTATTTCTACACCCTTTTCTTTAGTTTAATTCATGTCTATTCAAGGGCATGCTATAATTTTAATATATTTGTTTTTTTAGTGTGTGTTTGATGACATGGGTTGCATGAGGAGGTTTGATAGTGTTGCTGACATCATGAAGGAGTTTTATAAACTCAGACTGACATACTATGATAAGAGGAAGGCTTACTTGGAAGGAATGTTGAAGGCAGAGTCGTTGAAACTCAGCAACCAAGCTCGGTATGTTGGCTGTCTTATATAAAAGCTCTACTTGAATTATTCTGCTCTCAGTATTTGTTTGTGGATATGACTAAAGTTCACTATTCTAGACCCTCAACTGTTCCATTCATTCAAGAAATGGAGCTCAAAGTCCACAATTAAAAACTTAACAAAACACATAAATAGAACTTTTTTAGTAACCTTAGTTCCCTTATACCATGGAATTTTCATAATTTTGTTTTTTGTTGTGTTTTTGATTGTGAACTTTGAGGCCTATAGTTTTTCGATAAGTGTGTAGGCCTTGCCCTTATATACTCTTTTTAATGTTTAACTTTTAAAAATCCGCTTGGCGTTATTTTTCCTTGTTTTGAATTTTGAATTTTTTTAAATAAAAAACTAAGATTGTGATTTGAAACCTACCAAAGATTATCAGGCTATTAGTGAAGAATATTTTAGTTTCGAAGATTAAAAAAAATATTTAAATGTTGATTTTAAATTTATTTTAATTGTATGCCTAATGAGGGTTTAACCCAATATAGCTATATCACATCTCACAGCCAGACCCTATATTAGGACTCTGCGAGTACTCATATTTCAAGCTTGTCGCTTAAACTCGAGCTCGAGATCGAAAGTTTTGTAGGCTCGTCATTTTCGAGTTTCTACTTGATGTACTTGAATAATCCATTTGTAAAATGCAATAGTAACTATAGTCTATTTAATTGAGATAATATCAGCATTTCCACTTATAAATCATTAGGTTATTTAACAAATTGTTAAAAAATAATTTCAATTTTCACATTAATAACGTATTAAAGCTTTAAAACCACTTTCAACCAGTAAATTTATTCACTATTGTTGTCCATTTTGAATTATACTTGATTGAAGTTGTTCACTTGTATTGCCATGACAATGCAATGAGAATAAAAATAGCTAAGAATATTACTAAGTGATTGAATGATTCTTTTTACAATTTTTACCTGGTTCCTTTCTAAAATAATAATTTATGTTAAATTTAAAATTCATATTAATTAATACATTTACCTACAAAACTAGCTCTAGTTTAGTTACTATTTAGTTATAGAAATATGTTGGTTAACCTGTTTAAAGTCAATACATATTCTACCAAACTTACCACATTTAAATAAAAAAAAGCATTTACTATTTCATATTGTTTGCTAGAAATATTATTTTAGTCATGTTATTTTTAATTTTAAAGTATCAGCATAAACTTTTATAACCATTAAGAATTTAAGTGAAGTAAATTTCTCAATAAAATAATGTCTAACAAGATCCTGTGCAATGGGGCATAGGGGAATGAAAATGGAACAGAAAACATGATAATTCACAACTATACTAAGGAATAATAAATGAAATATAAAAGACTTCAAATTATTAATTGTTTAAAATTTTTACGTTTTCTTATGCGGTAAATTAAATTACTGAAGTATATTTTGGGGAAATATTAGCTTATGTCAATTGTATTAACTTTTAATCAAGACAGCATTGAAACACACTACAATAATGTAAAGTGATAGTGGAAGGATCCAACCTGAAAGGATAGTTAGGTTAGGCCTAGATATAAACACACTTCTCTATTTCTTCTTATACTTACACTTCTCACTTTTTCAAACTTCCACAATTGCACATTGTTTTGAATTTGTGGAAATATTGGTTTTTTATATGAAGAGACATTAATGAAAAAGTGATATTCCTGAAAATTCAAACTAATGTGCAACTGTGGAAGTTTTGAAGAAGTGGAAAAGTTTAAGAATACATTAAGAGAGAAGTGTGTTTGTTCCTATCTAGGCCTAACCTAACTCTGCTTTCAGGTTGGCTTCCTTCACTATCACTTACTTTACATCATTGTACAGTGTTTCTACACTATTGTGTTATACATTTCCAAGCCATCAGGCGATTATTAATTTTATTAACTTATTCTTGTAATTGTTAGTGTGATTTTACTGTCCTTAAAAACATGGGTGTTGAAACCATTTTAATAATTTTTTTATTAGATTTTTATTTGGGTTGTTCTTATTTTTAATTTGTGTCTTATGAGTGTTATTTATAAATTAAAAACTGATATTTACATTGTTTAATAACTTCTTTTTTTCCCTAAATTATTAACCATTAATAAAAATAAGTATCATTCATCTTTTAGGAATATGTGTTTTAATATACTTTCTAACGTTTTAAAATTATGAGTATACAATACTCGAACTTGAGAGCTTTTAGAAGTACTCGACTCAAGTTCGGCTCAAATGAAAAGACCCAAGCTCACAGACCTCTAACCTATATGATTATTTTATCACTTAACCGAATGTGAATTCATGTTATAGCAAAATATGTTATGATTTAGTCACGTTTTCTATCTTCTAAAGCAACTAAAAAATGAATGCTAATAAAATCAGAAACAAAAAAATCTTACCAAATCGGGAAAGCGCTGTTATAATCTTTTTTAAGATTCCGATTTGAGGAAAAGTATATTTGATTCAACTATAGATCTTGGTTAGTTTGTAGTTGCGCAAAATTTGTCCGAACACCCCGATTGAATGGACCTCCATTCCAGTGCTTTGTTAATGTTGTGTCATTTGCTCGACCAGATTTATCTTGGAGAAATGCAGCATGGAACTGGTTGTGGAGAACAAAAAGAAGAAAGTGATGATTGCAGAGTTGAAAAAGAGGGGGTATGATGTGGACCCTGTAAGAGCGTGGAAGTTAAGTCAAAACAAAGAAGAAGCTTTGGTGAGTCGCAATAAATCTATTAATGGGGGAGAGGGACTCATGGTCTAATGCGTCGCAAAAAATGGTAACAACTGAACCGTTATTTAAGTGGTTTGGTGCATCAAATAGAAAAATTACAGCTAAAATTTGTACATAGTAGGTTGAAAATATATAATTTATTTTACTTAGGCAAACAATTTTATTCTACTTATGTATTTTTCAAAATTTACCTCATCACAATGTGGCCGTTGTGATAGTCAGCTTAAATAATGCATATTTTATTAGTGCTATTTAGTAGTGGGAAATAAAATTTCCTAAACCAAAAGGATTTTTTTTTTTTAATTTTATCATTAGTTCATATTTAAAATGACAAAATTGTCCATGATTCGCAATACCAATTAGCTGATACCATTTTATGCTAATTAACTTTATGAGCTGGGATTTTCAGCTCTACAAATATAAAGAATAAGAAACAAGACTTATTTCCATTGAATGGGAAATGTGGATCTACATCTATCATTAATACGTCCGCAAATAGAGGTTTCATTAAGAAAAGCCAAGCCCATGTGTCTCATTATCTTAAGCTATTCGTATTTCTTGTTTTAAATAGTTTAATAAATAAATTTTAAATTTGCATATTTTTCACTTTTATATATAAATTCAACTTAATAATTTTTTTTTACGTCTCAGTAAAATAATAATCAGAATTTTGTGACACTCCTGAGAACTGCTGCTTTAGAGGAATATAATTTTCATAAAATTTGAGAACCATTTCAAATACTTGGCAGGGAGGGAAACCTAGATCCCCCTTTGTTTTGGGAAACAACCTAGTAAAAAAAAACTTCACACACCTCATTCAAATTATTTTCATTCTGAATCATTTGTTAAAAGTCTCACAACTGGGGGGAAAGCCTTTAAAAATTAGAAAATTATGTTGTTTTTTGTCACGAAATTTGGGAATCTTATTAGAATTTTTATTCCAGAGCTTTAGTGGACACCCTGTACAATCATTATAGTGACATTAAAATGTCTGAATTATCTGAAAAAATCAGGAAATTTGAGAATGTGTCAAATAAGTTGGACAGTGTACAAAATTTTATCGTTTTCACTGTTTTGCAAATAATTTTAACTCCATACACATTTGTAATATTTATTTGTTTTGAATCCTATCTTAGGCCTATTGTAATAACTTCATATTAATAATACTCGTTAAGGCGATTGGCCCTTTTCATTTGGCGTGGAAATGCAGAGCCATGGGAACAAATGGTTAACTTTAAGAATTGTTATTGTTTTGCAATTTTCTTTCCGGAAATGATTTGTTCAAGAATAGAAGCATGTTTATTAAGTGATACTTTTTATATACACACCTCATCTATAATTTTAATAGTGATCAAATATTGATAAAATTGACATTAGAATGGGGGTTGAAAATATTAACATAAACATTTAACTCGTTCTTGAGAAAACTGATATTTCCAAATATGTGATCTTTCCGCAAGACCTGTCTGGTAGCTAGCACCATATACGGTTTCCGTGAGCCATATGTTCTTGTTGGTGCAGAAGGATACTTTGGTTGGTTGTGTAGCTACACCACCCCTTTCACCCTCTCACCCACCATCCCACAAAATAGGTTCTAGACTTGCACTTGACAGGGCCAAGGGCCTTAAATACATATTTGTTCAACTAAAACTAAATTCGACTCGCTTTGGCAGCCGTATGGTGCTACCCTCACAACATACAAGACTGCCAAAGAAGGGGAGATTGGGGCTTTATCTCGGTCAGGTGTACTGAGGGTGGTTTTTCACTCTCTCTCTCTACATAAATGTTATACCTTACTAATCCCTAACACATTAGAGTAACTAGTACATAACTTTATAACCTGAACAGGTAGTCAAATTGGGTGCTAACAAAAACTAAATTATCACCATTCCCATGATGTCTTAACAAAATTTCATTCTTTCTTGGAAATACTTTCAATAACTACCCATAGAGGGAAGTGGTATATGTCACTAAAAGCTTTACATAGTATATCAATTAATGTGCTTTTGAAATATTATATTTTATGATTCAGAAAATTAAATTTTTCTTCTTCTATTGATGCTGGAAAAATGGATAGATTATTTGATTAACCATACCTTAAATAAGTTTGTAACCAAGTTATTTATTATGCAAATCATCATTTTTTTGTAAATTATTTTTAATAATTTGATTTGGAAGAAGGCATAGGATACGTGGATAGAAACATATAAAAGGGATGAACACAGTATATGTGTATACTGTGTTCATCCCTTTTATATGTTTCAATCCACGTATCCTATGCCTTCTTCCAAATATAATACAATTACCTCATAAGCAAAAAGAGGTTTTCCTTGTAGAGATATATTAATAATATAATGTATTTATTTATTTATTTTGCTTCAGGATGCCAGAATGGTAAGTAAAAGTATTAGTAGACTCTTTTAAGTTAACGACAATTGCATGGTGGCTACAGACAGGGAAAACCTGGAAAAGTCAGGGAATTTTCGGATGACAGGGAAAACAGGGAAATGTCAGGGAATTTAACTAAAAATAAGGAAAAGTTAGAGAACTAAAAAATATGACTAAAATATCCCATTAATTTTGCAACTAAACACTTAAACACAAGTTAATAATACCCAAATAAAAAAAACATTTTAATTTTTTAAATAACTGATAAAACCATTTTATTTAGTAGATACAAACTTTGTTTAGTAGGTAATCAATAATAAATAAAACAAAAGTCATCATCCACCATTAAAACTGGAAAAAAGTAGTCAGGGAAAACTGAAAAATGTTGCCTAGAAAACCTGAAAAAGTCAGAGAATTTTGTAAAATATGTTTGGTAACTACCCTGAATTGAATCTAGGTTTATATATTAGGGACATTCAAAACTCGCATTTGCGATAATGCAAACTTTTACATGAATTTTACTGTTTTCACACAAATAACACGAATTCAAGTTGTTTTTTTCTTTCCAAAATAAACACAATTTCTTTGTAATTTGGCAAATACCACTTCTTTACACAATATAATTTTCAATGTGGTCATACTGCATTATGCCAAGGCTGCTGTTTACACGGATAGTATCCGTTTTTCTGGATTTTAAAGTTTTAAAACAAATCTCAGAATTTTGTTACACCCTCTCTACGATTCATTATTACCCCGACCATTATAAGGTAATAAAGGGAGAGGATATAAACTAACATACAAAAAAATGGAAATTGTAAAAATATGTAAATTCAACAAAGAGTAGTTTATTCAATTAATGACAATAGCGCAGATGACAATAAATGGTCTCATTATATCATAATGAGTTCTGTTGGAAATCATACTCGAAGTAAACAACTTTACAAATTTAAGTTGTGCAAGTATTTAAACAAAAGGAAACATGATATCCATCACAAAATTGATAGACCAGTCTATATGAGACAATACTACAGGGTAATTATTTATATGTGATACAAAAATTATAAGGGCCTAATGGGCACCTTGATATGGTTCCAAAGGTTTCGTAATGCACAGAAAACGATATCTAATATATAAAGAAAATTAAATGTTGACGACTACATTACAGAGTTTACATAAACGTGAGAGTTTGACTACCAGACATAAGCAAAACTCCCACGGGACTACTCGATCTGACAGAGAATATGGGACACACAGTTCCCAAAATAAACAAACAAAACTGAGCTGTTCAAAAGGAACTTACGTTACAAAGTTATCCTAATTCAAGTTTCAAAAAAGTTACATCACGTTACGTTAATTCTAACCATATATTCAAATACGAAAAGTTACTTTAAAAAAAACGGGAATACTCTACAATTCCAAACAAATAAATATAAACCTGTCAACTTCTAATTATTACGTAACTGAAAATATTTACGAGAATAAGTACAATAGTAAACGACCAGCGCCCGAGCGGCGACATTTATAAGATATAGTATTTTAAATTTAAATAGACGATCAAATAATAAATATAATAAATTTTGAAACAGAAAATTTTTATGTTAGAAGATTATAGATAAAAAAGTTAGAGTCCATAACTCCACTCGTCTAAGCGACGAATTTGATACATTTACAAGTCCTTCTCCTAGCCATTGCCCAGCTCCATGACAATGATCTGTCGTTGATCGTCGATCGTAGAATAGTCAGTCTTTACATACTTGCATAGCCATTATATAGGGATTTCATTGTTATTATGGGGATACACAAACACACGCGGTGACGTCACGATGCCTGCAAAAAGCCATGTGGATGTCGATGAAAGTTGTTCTTGCTCCATTGGAATATTAGTGAATATCTCCAATCATACGATGTTTCGAAGGAAGTTCCTCTAGTATCCGCCAGAGGTCGGAAACATAGTTGTCTTCTAGTCGAAGTAGGTAGTCCTTGGTTCATTTCACGCTAGTACAGTCGGAGTGCCGGGACGCGTTTGTTGATACACCGGCCTTTCCTGCTCCAGTTGCCGGTCTTGGTTTACCGTGAGTCGTCCAGCCTAGCAGGTTTCTATAACTAGCAGATTCATTTGGTAAGTACGTAGAAAGAATAAATATTACATTGGTTTGGATTGAGTAGTGAAACATACTGTCCAGTATGGTTATATTATGTCTTCTTAGCCTACAAGAACTACAACAGCGAACAATACTATTGTAGGGATCCTAAGTTTAATTGATTTTATTGGGGCGGGTAGTATGAACTGATGCGATACATCCATTAACGTCCGTAGTGGGCGTGGTCCCATTGGAACATTATACATCGTAATGTTACAATTTTTAAAGTACTTTCATGGGTATTTAGGTTTAATTTTAAAGGATAACATTAAATATGACTATCTCCTCTTTTACCTATCATAATACTTAAATCTCGATTTTGATTGATAGATTCTTTGTTTTCATCCTTTAAAAAAATCACGCTAGGTCCAAGCAAGGACATTAATATATATATGGACCTTGCAACAGGCAGTGATGTTTTGTCTAAACATAGATTGACACTCAATTATTTTGATATTGCTATTTGTAAAAATCAAAGGTAGTGATATTGAGATCGAGTTTGACATTACTAAGTGTAAATTGTTTTATGCGTATGTTTATTTTATTTTTCTACGAATATGTTAATAAATATTTAAATAAACTATGAACAAACCGAGTTCTGTAATGTTACTCGATCATGGGACAGCGTGAAACACATCAAATTAGAAAAACATAAAGAGGAGTGTGTCTAAAATTTCGGGCATTATCAAACACCAGGAATAAGTAATCACTTTATAAAATAAAGCCCAGAAGGAGGAGGATTGGTCATAATAATTGTCAAAAGACATGTGGGGAGGCCATGCTGATTTAAACTTTAAAGCTTATTACTATTCATAAATTTGTTTATAAAAAACCAGGGGAGTTGGGGAATTTCAAGAAATGACCAGGCGAAATCAGGGAAAAGGTCAGGAATTTCATTGTTCAAGTTGAGTAGACACCATGATATGCTTATAACCTGAAAAGGTAGTAAGACATGTGGCTAAATAACTAAATGCTAACATTTTTCTTGAGAATCCATTCACTATAACATTCATAAATTCAGTTAAGTGTTAAATTACTAGTCTTGGACCTGTTTGTTGAGCTAGGTTATAATTATAATTGGTTCCGAGCCACCAATAAGCACTTTGAATATCCTTAAGGATTCGAGAAAGGGTTCTTTTTAGTCGTTTATTAGAAAATTGAATATAACTTACTTAGAATGTACACTGTGTGTGATGTAATTTTTTGAACAAGTTGTCGCTTAGAGTTAATTAGTTTAAGAGGGCCTCACTACGGTCATTATCCATCTTTCAACAGTCCTCGTTCTGGCCTGGCCTATATGTTAGGACTCGAAATAATTAGCATAGTCTCACGACGCTTCGACTATACTGTAGCTAGATATACACTTAAGACTCTTGGGGGGGGGTCCACTCTCCCATACATTGCAGGGACTCCAACACCCAGAATATTGTTCCAGACTCTTCATTGACCAGACAGTTTTGACAGTTTGCATGACACTAGAAGCAACCTCTTGATAAGATTTTCTGGTCCCAGAAAATACAAAACTAGACCTTTCCTCCTCTGAGTTGGTTGTTATTATAACTCTTTGCTCTGCTAGTTGGCAAAACAATTGATTACTAACGATAGTAATTATTACGAAAGTGCTAGTCTGTTGATAGAATAACAGCTGATTATAGCGATTTGGATTGTGTCATACTTGTACAAGTTTGTCTAAACAAGAGGTAACAAGCTATAACAACCTGGTTAAAAACTATTAATTTTGCACCTAATCGTTTAAAGTAATAATGAGATATTTGGTTTCGCTCATGTTAACAAAATGCTTGACATAGAAATAACCAACTAATGTGAGCTGGTTGTGCAGTGTTTGGTTTTTATGCCACATTTACACAATGCCACAAATAATAAGATAAGATTGTCCTTTACTAAATGTTTAACTCATTTAACTCTTGATGTCTCATAACTGCTGGCATTTAAAAGTCACTGCTAGTATTAATAAAAAAAAGTGATAAATTTAGTGAATGGAAAAATCACTCCTCACCAAGGAAAAATTAAATGTTAGGGAAAATTTCAAAATATGGTAAGGAAAACCTATAAACGTCAGATAAATTTATAATATAAATTTTGTAGTGACCCTGTAATTAATTAACTCTTGACAATTAGTATTCTCTCATCACTTAATTTCCTGGTATTTATGTTTATAATCAATGTGGATTTGTGTGTCATTCTTTAGGCGGAGCAGCAAGAGCAGGAGGCAGAAACTTCTCAGACAGAGGAGGAGGAGGATAAAGAGATAACTGGTCAGTATGACTATCTGTTGGGCATGACCATGTGGACACTGACTCTCGAAAAGAAAGAGGAACTGCTTCGAAAAAGGGACGAGAAGCTACAGGAGCTGGAGACGCTCCAAGCCAAGACCCCTTCAAGGCTCTGGGATGATGATCTAAACGCACTTCTAGAGGAGGTCAGCCTTTCATACTATTTATTAGAAGTCGTGTCAGAAAATAAAAATACTTTCTCGTGTCTATGACTAGAGTTGGGTTGAATTGACTATTTTACGTCTCTGAAGCTTTGTTTTACTTTCTAATCTCAAATTCGAATTTTGGAGAAAATTATGACTCTCAGAAAAATAAAAATATAAGTAAATAAAAACAATAGAAATAGTAACTAAATTATAACATTTTTCTTATAATCCGTTTACTATAGCATTCATACATCAGTTGTTACATTACTGGTCTGGGGCCTGATTTTTGCGCTTTTACGACAATTTTTATGGGTTTGAACCACCAATGGGAAGTATTATAGCTTTAGAACAAATTTCAATTGAAAAATTGAAAGAAATTAAAGTTGAGTTTCGAATGCGATATTTTCTCGAATATCATTAAGGCTACCATCCAGGGAAAATTGGGAATAAATTGGGAATCTGTTAAATTATTTTTTAAAAATCCAAGAAAAGGTAGTTTTATTCAAAGAATAAATATAATAATCATTGAATCACATTGTGATTTAATAATTATTTAAACTGTCTTTTTTGTATGTAGCTTTGTAAAATATTATATAATTTTATAATTCCTAGTAGACTATGTTAATACAAATAAAAAAAACCATGTTTATTAAACCCAAGAAGATTAACTTATTCAGGTTTATTGGATGAAATTAGCGGTAGCTTTGGTATCTAATAGGGCTAGTAGAGGACCATGAGGAGTTTCACACACAACTCCTGGAAGTAGTCGGGATATAGAAGGATTGACGCTGTTTATTACATGTGGTGGCCCTGGTTTCTGTCTCCCATAGACAGGGCCCTGTTGTACTCCTGTCTTGGGTGTTTCCCAGTCTTTCCATCTCTTGCTGGCGTTGTTTTAGCACTGGGCAGTTACAGTGAAAATGGCACTCTGGACAGTGGTAACATCTAGGAGGTCGCGGTTCAGATGTGATTGCTGGGTTCTTGATGGGGCGTGTTGTCGTTGCTGCCAGATTTTTGGCCAGATCTTGTTCCACGGATATGGCTCTAGTGATCAGTTCTTCCAACTCTTGTGGGTGTGGGGCTCGAAGAAAAGGTCTTAGTCCTGGTTGGACTAATTCAATTAACATAGGGATTATCTCCGTTGATTGGGTGGTATGGGACAAGCGTTGATACAGCCGTATCTTGTGTTGTAGGAATATCTCGACGGGCTCGGTCTGTGCTTGTTCCTTCTCGTATAGTTCCGAGTGGAGAGAGGCTATGGTGGTTGTACTGGCAAAGTGGTGCGTTAGACGTTGTTTTTGAGTTCTTCCCAAGTCGTAATATATTCCTTGTAAAGCTTCCACCATTGGGCGGCAGTGTCCTTGAGTTGCTGTTGGGTGGTATGTACCCATTCTAGCGGGTCTACTCGAGCGGTTCTGAGCTGGAGCTCACAGCGTTGAGTGAAGGTAGTCAGGTCTTCATGCCCTCGGCTGTGAAAGTCTGGTAAAGTTGATAAGGGGTAGGGGCTTGGATGACATTGGTAGGCAGCATTCAGGTGATAGAGGTATGGTGGTGCGCTGGCGGAGGAGGTGGACCGTTGGCATCGTGGACATCGGAAGAAGAGGCCATTGAGGTTTCTAGGCTCATCTTTCCAACCCATGCACTAGTAGTGGTAGTATCGTCGACAGTCCTCACAGATAATCTCTCAGCCATCTTCCCTCGTACAGGTTAACCCTGGGCAATAACGTATTTCCACCGGTGACTCAACGTAGGTAGTGCAAAGGTATGCTGGTTCGTTGTTGTCACGTGGCTCGTCTGCCCACCCAATGCATAGGTGATGATAGGGCTTTTGGCAGGATGTACAGTTTACATTGTGTTGGTCCTCTCCTGGGGTACACAATGGGTTGGTACACTTTTGACTTCTAGTCATAACTATTTTGTCTTCTTTGTTGAGGTTGTTTGGGCACCACCAAGTTTTGTTCAGTCCCGAAAGTGTTGCTTGGTGTTCTGGGGTTGTGTAGTTGGTCCGTTGGACACCCGCCCTGTGTCTTGAGTCGCCCCACGCTTAGGAACCAGAACTGTTATCCCTTCCTGCGGCTTTGGAGGTAACTAGTTGTGTTCCGACCTGTGTGGGTAGAGGTAAGAAAAAGGTCGTCGAGATTGTTCTGGCTATGTGAGTCGAGGTGGGATAGAATCCCGCCAACGGAGTTGCGGTGGGAGGGAGGATAGAGTCCCGGCAACTTGAGTCGCGGTGGGAGGGAGGATAGAGTCCCGGCAACTTGAGTCGCGGTGGGCGGTAGGATAGCGTCCCGGCAACGTGAGTCGCGGTGGGCGGTAGGATAGCGTCCCGGCAACGTGAGTCGCGGTGGGCTGTAGGATAGCGTCCCGGCA
>CABFVX010000099.1:147363-185199 GCA_902151425.1 Timema shepardi | reverse complement strand
CCGGCAACGCGAGTCGCGGTGGGCGGTAGGATAGAGTTTCGGCAACGCGAGTCGCGGTGGGCGGTAGGATAGAGTTCCGGCAACGCGAGTCGCGGGGGGTGGTAGGCTAGAGTCCCGGGAACGCCATTCACGGTGGGAGGTAGGATAGAGTCCCGGCAACGCGAGTCGCGGGGGGAGGTAGGATAGAGTCCCAGAACGCGATTCACGGTGGGAGGTAGGATAGAGTCCCGGCAAGGTGAGTCGCGTTGGGAGGTATGATAGAGTCACGTTGGGAGGTATGATAGATTCGCGGTGGGAGGGAGGATAGAGTCCCGGCAAGGTGAGTCGCGTTGGGAGGGAGGATAGAGTCCCGGTAAGGTGAGTCGCGTTGGGAGGGAGGATAGAGTCCCGGCAAGGTGAGTCGCGTTGGGAGGTACATGATGATGGTGGAAGGAGAGGGAGGTCAGACAAAATTGCTCTTTACAAACACGACAATTTTCTAGCTGTTTCAAACGGCGTACCCGTTTTGGGTAGCCACTCTTTGAACTAGCCTTTGACCAATGAACCACCATGTTAAATAGAAAAGGGAGCTTCCCATTGGCTCGAGAAAATGTGAACGATAGTGGCTGCCAAGTGAGCCAATAGAAAGCCGAATTATCATGGGCTCTTGAGTACAGTGGGGAACTTGTCATGGACGGCTCAGAGAACATGGACTGTTGAGTGGTCCAGGCAGTATAAGGGGTGGGTGGCGCGGCCTGTGCAAGAGCGTAGTAAAGATACAAGAGCCGACTGGACAGTGAGGCACAACAATCTTAAAGGTACAAAATTTTATACTATCTAATTGTGCGATTACAGTCCGCATTAAGGTTATATTAAAGTTGTTTCTGGGGAAAAAGAGCGGATTAATTCCATGTCATATATTTTCTCAACAATTAGCGGAAAATATTCAAACTTTGGTTTGGCTTTGCGAATATTTCATATATTTGATTTGAGTTCACTTCGAACTGGAAAAGTGAACTTCCCACAACTCTACTAAATAACTTTTACAAAAGATTTAGTAATTTTTTTCTTATCCTAAACAGTTGCTTATTGCTTAGTTTTAATGTGGGTGTTTTCTTTACTGTTTTAGCTAGAGAAGGTGGAAGCCAAAGAATTAGAAGAAGAAAATAATTCCACAAAAAATGTGAAACCCAAAAAGGGGGCGGCATTACCAAAGGGCAGGAAAGTAACTGTGTCAGGTTCTGAAACTCTGAAGTCACCTTATGGGCGTCGAGTTGCACCAATGGTGGATGACGAGCTCCGGAAAAAATACGATAAAGCGGTTGGAGCAACTAAAGCCAAACGAGTAAGTTTTACTTTCTCTTACCTTTGGTTCTATGGGGAAAAGATACTATTTTGCATAGGCATTATGAATTCTAAAATACTACATTTAACTATGTTTTGATACTCATTCAAATGTTCTTAGTAAAGATTAATAAAAGTCCTTGCAACATTGCTGTTTCAATAATGATATTTAGGCCAATAAAATTTGTTGAAATAAAACAGTCACAAAATTTGATAAATACAATCTTTCTAAAAAGAATTAATCATATCAATAATCATAGCCTTTATTTAAGCTTTTTAGAAATGGCTATCAAAGGTTGATAGGTAGAAAATAGAAACAAGTTGAACTCACTATTTTACTTATTTGAATCTTCGTTATACCTTCGAATTGTGTGGAAAATTATGAACATGAGATGAAAATAAAAATAGTAGCTAACTTTAAACTTTTTTGTCAAAATGCATTCCATATAACATTAAGTACATTCAGAAAAGTGTTAAAAGTAATGTAATGGGGTTTGGGTTTTAATTTTTCTCTGTATTTATGTTGGGGCTGAACCATCACTAATAAGTAGAGACCCCAATTTGTGGTAAATAAAATTATAGGCTTTCTTTAGACAAAAAGTTGGATTTTGATATAAAAATTGATTTTTGGTTAAAATGGAAACAAATCAATTCTTATTTTAAATGGTATGGGACAACAAATAGAAAATTAAGACAATCAAATTATTAATAAAAAACAGATGTGGGTATAATTCAATTTAAATTACCACTAGTGTCGCTAGTTGGTCAAACTTATAAAGTAGAGTTGGGTTGAATCCACTATTTTACGAATTTGAATCCAAATCTTGGGAAAAATTATGATTCTCAAAAGTAATAGAAATATAATGGATTAATAGCAAATATAAATAGTAATTAAATTTTTATAATCATTTTTATAAGCCATTCATTATAACCAGAGCCCTGCTTTTATGGTGAATAAAAAAGCCCAATTTCGTTTTTAAGTTTCCCAAAAGCGGTGAATAAGCGGTGAATTACAAAAATCATATTTTTGCGACGAAATTATCGAATTAAGACAAAAGCGTTAAAAAAGTGGTTTTTACCAAACTTTCGTGATTAAGGTGACTTTGTTGGGTTAAAACTAGACTTCCAGGACAATGTTTGAAACAGGTAAACTAAACATATTGAAGTGAAAACCAAAAATTACATTTTGTTTGGACAAAACGGTAAAAAACACTAGTCCGCAAAAAAATGTGCTGTCAACTTATTAAAAAAGTAAGATTTAGCGGCAGCTGGTCCGGGAAAAGTATGTACAAGTCACAAAGACAAAATATTACACAAAAATCATCTTGTTACTTCACAAAAATGGTGACTATATTTTTAAATCTCAATTTAGGCTAGAAAAATACAAAATAACTACTCAACATCACCAAACTGCAACATGCAGCTGGTAACAATGTTATCCACTTTCATTGTGGTTCTGCGGTCTGTTACTACTAAACTATACCTAGAAAAATATCGTTCTGAATCTGCATTTGAAATCGGCAGCCACAACGCTTGCAAACAATTTGTTGCGAAGTCACTGAACATACGGTGTCTTCAGCCCTAGCAGCACATTCTCAATTTTTAAACTTTCGATGCCATCACTCTCTTCTATCGAAACTTTCAAATTTTATTTTTCAATATCCCAAAATATTAGCGCGAATGCCGAAAATCGCGATTATCGCGGACATCTTTTAAAATCGCGAATATCGCGCTAAAACGCTGATTTCGCGAATTATCGCGACAATTCTGAGCATATATTTGCAATCAGGGTAACCTTAAATGTGAACATCTGAAAGAAAAAATGCCATATCTAACATTCGCGAATTATCGCGAACTCCACAAACGCAGGGCTCTGATTATAACATTCATACATCAGTTAAGTTATGGTTAAGACTTAGATAAAAACTTAAGTTAACAATATAAAGTGAAAGGATATAACACATTGATGAATTGATAAATTATTACAAATTATTAAAAGGTTGAAATTTATATACTTTAATGTTCAAAAACCGGTTACACTGTACTTTCAACAAGCATAATTATGTTATGATAAGTTTAAAAATGTATCAATAACATCAACAAGTTTTTATCTAAGTCTTAACCATAATCATTACTGCTCCTTTATTATTATTTAAAATATTTTCTAAAATGACATCAGTCAAGTGTTAAATTACTAGTCTTGAGTTGTTGAGATTGATCCAGACCCCACAATTCAACCTGGACCCAAACAAATGTCAGGTTCATTTCCCAGTAACCGCACCCACTGTGAAACCTGCACCATACATAAATTAACAAATTCATTCCCCAGCAACATAACCAAAATAAATTGTCCTATAAATTGCCACCACACAAGTGATTCTGAAAACCTCATTCACCAACTAGAATGCAACCAGTGCCAAGCACAATACATTGGTCTAACCACAGAAACACTAAGAAGGAGAATGAATGGTCATCGACCAGAAACAAAAATGAAAAGTAAAGTTAAACCTGTTGCATCACATGCTGAAACCCATAATCTGGACTTTAATCATTGTTACACAACCAAGGTGGTCAAATCCCTGAACAAATAAATATGCAACCCTTCACAACTAAGGATATGGGAACTGGCCCATCAATATATCATCAGATCCAAACAAGCCCCTAACCCCAACTTTGGGTAATTCCTTTACTTCCTACCAGAACACTTATTATTACATTCAATGTCACAATAATAATACAGTGTATAACACAATTTTTAGTTTTTATATCCATTTAATCAAAGTGCTGCCATCTATACAGTGATATCATAACTAAAAACCAAGGGTGACCTGCCGGTCTAGGGGTAAGGTGTCAGACTTCTGTACTGGCGGCCGGGGTTCAATCCCAGGTCCCAGCACAGATTTATCTGATTACCAAACCCTTCCTTCACCTCTGACAAGGCATCTTGTGAATGTGGGGAATGCCAGGTCTCCACCGTGGTTCGGATTCCACGTTAAACTGTAGGTCCTTCATTTCATCTCACAATCACCCTACCATTACACATTAGCGTAAGTGCGTATAACCCGAACGGGTAATAAGACGCGGTGCTAATAATAATAATAATAACTAAAAACCAGTCAGCTGTGGACAGTCAACCTTGCAGTTCAACCAAGAGCATCAGTCTACTCTATTGACCTGATGAAGCTGTCTGTGCCAGTAAAAGCCTGTCCTTAAAAATATGTCTATGTGTTTTTTAGTGTTCTACCTAAACAATTTCTACTCCAGTATCACCAAGGTAAGTGTGCTGGCTATCCCTCCTAATTTAAACCACTATTTAGCCTAGTGCTCTATTCCAAATATCCCTTTTATTAAAACAAAGGCATCTTTTGAAGAAAGAAGATATGGGGAATTTATGCTTATCCGTGGTTTCCACATCTCAGTAAGATGCACCAAAGACTTTGAGGATGTGGCACGAATGTGTGTGTGAGGATGACTTGGTTGATAAAACAAATGGTGTCCAACATGGGGTGAGAATAGCCATGATCCTTGGAAAAAAAAGTGAAAGTGCTCTACCAATTGAAACCAACCATAATTTACTCATGCACTCTATTCCAAAAGATATCACACTCACCTGAGTGATATCCTCATAATTCCAACCATGATTTAGCATTGCACTCTATTCCAAAACATATCACACTTGAATGATATCATCCTAATTTGAACCATGATTTACTCTTGTTCTCTATTCTAAAACTTTTACATGTTCCTACATAAGTGTCATATAATTCCTTACAATTTTCCTTTTTCTTCCCTTTTGTGATTTTGGTTTCCTATTTTAGAAAATTGTGTTGTACATTTCATAGTCCCTCCTGATGAGTTCCAATAGAATGAAACCTAGGTCAGGAGATTGAACGATAACAATCAATTTTTTTCAAGAGGAGCCATTGCCTCTTTGTCCAATGCCAACAATGTAAAGGGTGAACTGTGTTCTCCTTTTAATTGTAAAAGTCATATTGTGCTCATTCCTTTTATATGTTTCTATCCACCTTTCCTCCACCTTCTTCCAAATATAATACATTTACTTCTTAAATCGAAAAGAGGTTTTTCTTGTAGAGAAATCTAATCATATACATTTTTGGGGCAAATTGAAATTCTTAACTTTTTATTCAGAAGCAAGAGTGTTATCAACCATGGACAATTCATGTCACCAACATATCTAATATTAATTTTGATCTGTTTGTTTCCAGGGCAAGAAAACAAAAGAAGGGGAAGAAAAGGATGAGTTTGACATATTGGGAGATACACCTACCAAATCGCTGGCAGAACGGCTTGGTAATTCACCTGAACAACTAGAAAAGAAAATGGCTACTAAAAAGAAAGGTAATAATTAGAGATGGGTCGAATCCGAGTCTACATTTTATTCTCGAATCCGAATCCTAGCATAATCGTTATAAATTTTAATGATTTACAAATAGACCCACATTTCACAATATAGGCCTAAACTGTGAATTAAGGTTTATTTCAATCATACTTTCAATTTTGATCAACCCCAACCCACCCTCGTAATTACATGTTAAAATCCAGCCAAATTAAAAATCTAGACTCATATTGTTTAAAAATCAAATCAATCAAAATTTGAGTGTCTTTTAGTTCTTTTTAAAGGTGTTGTTAGAATGGGTTAAGTTTCTAAAAAACATGTGAAATAAACAGATTAGGCCTATATATCCTTTGATCAACTTTAATCATCATTAAAGAATATTTTATTGTATTAAGATAGCAAAAATAAAAATACAAACGGATATTTTTAATAAAGACTAAAACAACATGCTTAACAATTAAACATACATTGTAAATAGTGAACTCAATAATGCTTAAGTATGTTTTATTAATATTTTCTTTTATATCCATTATCAATTTTTGTGTAGAAAACAAATATATTCGATTCTTGCGATATATCGATTTCTGAGAATACATTCTATTTAAAACACAAACATATTTTCAACTACAATATGTGCATTCCCATTTTATAAGCCAGGACTACGTTTGAATATTTTCTACAATTACTTCAATAACATATTTTAAAAATATAATAAAAACTAAGTTAAAATCAATTAAAAAATAAATAATTGATTAGCAAGTCGTTATTTGATTCTTAAAACTCGAGAGCGCCTACTAAGTGATCAGATTACCTGAATTGATTTTAAACAAACAATCGATATAAGATACTTAGGTCGATAGGGATAAATAAACAGTTTTATTGCTCTCTGACTGTTGCAGTATTTATTTTTCTTGAAACCCAACAAAATATCTAACTTAAAGATCATATGCAATAATTTGGGGCTCTTTACATAGTTGTAGATTATTAAAACAAGTTGGGTAGTAAGAATTAACAGTATCTTTATTTTAATCATCACTCGGGCGAGTAAACATATACGTCATTGCGGTCGACTTTGTATCGTGTGTAATGGCGGCTGACTTTGTATCATCTGTAATGAGTTATTATTTCTGTTAAAATAAAGCCATGATTTGTTTAATTTATTTCTAGGTTATTTGTAATTATAGTTTTGATTTTCAGTTTTTGAAGAGTTATTGTATTTATTAAAATATTTACAAGATTGTTTGTGAGGTGAAAGTTTATAAGTGAGTATGTGCCAAAACGGTCGAGTCCAAGTTTCCCATAGAGTTGGGAGGGTAGGGTACAAGGCACGTAAGATTTTCCACACCTAATAAATTTTTAGTTTTTAAAGAAGATTTTATTAATGTTTATCTCTTTTGTCCGACAAAATAAATATTACGGATTAAGTTGTGCTTTTCAAATAGGCCTAACTAAGTAATTTTTGAATTCAACATATTATGCTTTGTTTATGAGGTGAAAGATTCGATCATCAAATCCAGTAAAACACAATCCTCGAATCTCGAATACTTGTCAGGATTCGGTGGATTCGAGGATTCGAAGATTCGAGTGGCCCATCTCTAGTAATAATAGTATTGATCTGTAATCTTGTGTTTTTACTTAAATATTTTATCAAATAGATGCTTATTTCACAGGGTGTACAACGACATGGAAAACCTGACAATGTTAGGAAAAAGTCAGAGAATTCTATCAAATAATTGAAATTTCTATGTATTCACAAAATAAAATATGCAAATTCTATTTACAATAATCAAAATAACATTTCTTTCAGTTAATAAAACTATGAATCTATTTTAACACTGCCCTTTTACATTGATTGAAATGTTGGATTAAGCATTTTGATACCCCTGATATTATTTGGACTACTGATATTTCTATTTTGACCACCCCTCACTTACTCCCCCTTTGGTCTATCTTGTTTTCCACACAGTTAGTTGATCTTGTAGATGACCTTGTAGTGGGGATGTTTGCCTCACTTGCTGACCTTTATTCTCAGTCTCTACACTAATCCCTCCCTCCCCCTTCCCCCTTACATACTAGAGAAATAAATAAATAACTGTTTTGGCTACCCCTCCCAAACTTTTTTCCAGCAGTAATCATCATGAGTGATGAGTTACTAGTAACAGCTCAAGTTCAAACACCACTTCAAACTATTGGTGTACATGCCTGACCTTGACATTCCGATAGCACAGTACAGGATTTGTTGTGTTCTTCACTTCATCCCTCCCCCCCTCTCACTCCTCCCTCTACTCACCCAAAAGAAAAACTACCATTCCTAAGCTTTGCCTGGTGGGAGTGGGGAGTATTCTGCTGATTACAATTGTTTATCTAGTGACCTTTGTGTTTAAGAAGAAATGAGTAAACTCAGAGGAAGACCCTCTTTTAAAGATGATTGGTTGGGCAGTAGTGTGTAGTGTAGAACTCTGACCCATTATTGTCCCCCCTTTGACACCGCAACTTTTTGTGCCTACACCGCAACTTTTTGTGCCTACACCAACACTGACCCACTATGGCACATACTGATAGTGTCGGGTGTTTAATGTCATCGGCCTTTGTTTTTCATACAAATGAAACCATATCAGAACCAGAATGCACTAAAAAAGCCAACAAAATTGTTGGACTTTTCCCTGACCCAAATTTCCCCCGAACCTAGTTCAAGTGTTTGGACATAATCTGCACCCCTGATAAACCATGCTGCATTATCATCCTTCATCTTCTTTACTGTTCTCTCCAACTCTAGCAATGTGCAAGTCCTCCATATTTTGCATGTCTTCATTAGTTCTCACTTTGATGTTTGTGTTGTATATATTTTATTTATTATCTTATATTATAAAGTCATGAATGTTGTAGAAACGAAGCAAACAAAGGCTCCAAGAACAAAGAAAGAACCAGCCAAGAAAATCGACTCTCCTAAAAAGAAAGGAAGGAAGAGACCATCTTGGGAATCTGGTAGCAGTGATGAAGTGAACAGCAGTGATGACGAGGATGGCAGTGAGGCTGTCTCAGTTCCTGTCCGTACTACTACTAGGCGAGCAGCAGGTCAGTTGTATATCATGAGTCTGAATATAATCATGGGATAGTACAATACACTGTCACAAAATTCAATATCACTTTATGTTTCAACTGGAGAAAAATGGATAAATATACTGTGTTTGTAGTTTACAAGCAAGGTATTCATTTATTTATGGGCTTGACAAATGCTAGTCACCAATCTAATCATCGGCTAGTTAGGGCACAATTTGTTTGAGTGCGGAGAATGTTTTTATAGGGCACTCACTTTGGTGTTTCGAATGGTCTAATGAAGTGGTTCCCAAACTGTAGTACGCCAACCGAACAAAAGAAGCAAATTAAAGTAGAAAAATATAGGACCCGATCAAATCTTATAAATATATCACAGGTAAGTCAGACCGAAATTAAAACAGATTTAAACATTGATTGGAGGGGTGGCAACATTGATTCTAGACCAGACAGCCGGTGCAGCAGTCGCACAATCTCTGTTATTATATCACTGTGCACCATTAAACATATACCCAAATACATTATTGATTCATCCTAAGCTGAGAGCTGATGTAAACAAAGCCACGTGTAAGTCTATGCTTTCATTTTGCAAGTGAACTTACTTAAATGGTATCCTTTCACGAAATAGTACTTCCTTTGTGTTGTATTAAAATTGTTTTAAAGTAACATTAGACCATTAGTATAACTAAAATTATCCCTTTATCTGATTTTCAAATTATACTTAAAGCTTTGCAAGCACTTTTTGAACACTCAACAAACTCCTGACTCAGCGTTGAGAGACCACATGGTACAGTCCTTATCACATTTAAACATCTAGTCAATCGACAGTTCATTTTGACAGTTATAAGTGACAATTGTGAGTGTTGGGTGCTTCCCATGTATTCTTGGTGTTTTCTGAGTCTGGCCTGAGTTTTGTTAAACATAAGACAGTCAATTTAAAAGTATTAAAAATTACAAAAAATCATAATGGCCTACTTTGCTATGATATTGACTATACATGGTCGCGCCTATTTAAAATATTGCACTGGTGTTCCACTAATCATGTATGCCCTCTGCATAGTGATATGGGAATGTTCGTTTACTTCCGGTCTCAGGTTAGGATGAACCAATATTTGTAAATATTCAGCTTTATCTTGGTGATACTCCAAATTATGGAAATTGTTGGGGTGGTACGCCATTCAAAAAGTTTGGGAACCGCTGGTCTAATGTGTCATACTCGCAATGGACTGGAATCCTGATGATGAGATTGAGGTTGGAATCCCGGTTGCGTAAACTGAGTTTGTTTTTATCCATAATGGTTATTCACTCTACCTACACGCAAATGCATGTTGTAAACACCCTCCTGGTGGACCGATACCAGGGCATACAGAAATTATATTTATTTTTTGTGTGACGTCTTTAAAATGTTCACCCTACTCGATGACTGTTGGTAGACATGATCACTGATCTCTGAACCACCCGGCGTCATGGGATCTAAAGATTAAAAAGGAAGGTAGTACTGGAACACAACCGAAGGTTTTTGAATAAATAAATGGTCAGACTGTTAGAGATCTTGGATGCTTTAGTGAACTGTGCCAGTGTTAATTGAGATAGATGACATAATATAATAATGAGATATAAAGTATGACATAACGATATTTACACTCTTAAGACTAAACAGTATACATACCATTTACAAGTAGTCTTCCAGACTATGAATAGTGATGTTTATGTAATAATAAATATGTGAAATGAATACAGTTCAGTTTCTGATTGAAGTATAGTACTTAGTTAAAAGATTGAAAATATGATAATTTAAAAGTCTTGCGAAACCATTTTAGGTGCTCCTTTAAACATAATCATATATACTCTCAAAGGTGGATGAAAAAGTGACGCTTTTAACAAGGCGACATGGACTCCCTTTGTTATCTTGATAAAAATTAGTTAATTATGGGATAAATAGCCTTTTGAGTTAATCTCCTCTCAATAAGGAGTAACTCTACACGGTGTAAAGTAGCTTCGTCTTGCTGGTTTGTGGAGTGATAGATACTCCCTCCACAAAAACTGCCAGGTTGAAAAGAAAAGTGTTTGTTGTGGATTATCCAGCTAGTTCACTATTATAATTACATTAATAATCGTTAAGATATATTCTCCATCAAAAGTCGATAGTTAAATCACCGCACTAAGTGCTCGGACCAGAGATCTCAGTAAAAAAACAGAACTTAAACATTTAAAAGATAATTACCATTAATATAATAATCCCATTTAAAGATGAAATAAAGACAAAAGAGCATACCATTTAGGAACTAATAATTAAATAGCTTCCCATGTCAGGCGAGCGACTAAAGTGGCTATTGGTGGTAAATCAATCCATCTTCTGCAGCAGATTTGATTAGGTCTGAAAGCCATGTTTGTTACAGTGTCTACTTGATCCCTCACACATACGCATGATTTCTACACATGCATATAACCTGAATGGATAGTAAGATACAGCAAGAAGAAGAAAAAAGGATAAGTCACTAAAATAAAGAGTCGATGGAGCCATTGTTTTGTTAATAAATTCCTGTAAATGGAGATCAATCAATAACTAAATTTATTCAACTAGGAATAGCCTTAACTACTATTGAAATATGAATAATGATATTTGTGCCGGAATCTCTACTGATAAAATCTGGTACGGGCATACACACGTCTATTAAATGTGAAAGTTATTTTGTCCTTAATTCTTTAACTAACAACAAATTTATTAAGAGTTTATTTTGTGTACTGTTTTTAGCCCCCAAGAAGTATTCATTTGGTGATAGTGATGACCATGATGATGATGATGATGATGATGAAGATTTGGAGCTTCATGATAACAAAATGGATGGGGATGATTTTCGGCCTGAAAATGATTTGGAACTTGATGATGATGATGAGTGAGCATACCTCTATTATTTTTATTTTTTTACATCCATTACCGTTTACAGTCTATGGCCTGGGTCAGGTTTTTATTCAAGTCATATATTTTTCCACTACCGATTGGCTAGATCTGCCATAGCTTCAAATGCCTTATAATAAAACTTAAGACTAGGACAAGCACAACATCCAGTCTCCGGCCATTAATTTATCAATGTAAAGAGGTAAACCCATAATCTCATCAATGATAAATTTTTGCCATGCTGGGAATCAAACCCAGGGCCATTACTTAGCCCAGTAGGCAAATATGCTACCAACTGAGCTAAGATGTCGGACGATGAATAAACCTATGTTTTAAACATATATATATGTGTGTGTTTTAATCTATCTTTATTTTTATCTGTTAACTGGCTATCAGTGACTTAACCTGTAAAGATAATTAGTTTAGGCCTTGATATAAACAAATAGGTAACTCATCAACTGCTTATTTCTTCATACACACTCCACTCTAAAAGTGATCTATTGGAAAACACCCATAAATTGCTTAAATCTTTGTTTAGACAACTATTTTCATTAGGGCAGATAATAAATCAAGTGGTTGATTTATGATTAATAATAATTGTGTTTCACTCTTGTGTTAGACTGGCCTGCGGTAGACTGGAAGATTGAGGTTTGATTCGCATATCTTGAATATCCTTAAGGATTCGCGGGTCCTATTCCTAAAAACAAAGTTGTGTTGACTGGTCAGTGGTTATTTTTATGGGCTGCACTAATTTGGTATATAGCAACAATCTCCACCTTGTCTATAACCTAAATGGGTTGTAAAGCTCAATGTTAAAAACAAAATGGTCACAATCCTTATGAAGTTGTTTTTGGCATTAAGATGGCAAAAAATCAGTGTTATTAACTTGGACTGTTGTAATATAGGAAGGATATGTTATAAGGACATAGAAATACACTAGCTTATAATACAAATGGTTTACTTATACTGAAATGAACACTTTGGCACCTTGGTTAATTTTCAGAGTTCCTGCAAAGAAGAAGACTATTGATGTAAGCGATACAGACAGTGAGTTTGATGTGCCAAAGAACAAGAAGAAAATCACTAAAGGTCTGGAAATATTTTTGTATCGGTAAAAAGTAATTTTGTAAGCTTAGCTTTCTTAGCTATAGATATATCATCATACATTAAACTTTATTAAATTCAAGATAATATATTTTAGCATGTTACATTGCAAAGAGTGAACTATGTGGTCCTCTACACTGAATTTAAAAAAAAATTGTCTCATCTCAAAATTATGTTAAATTATAATCCTTAGGACAGACAAATATACTTTATGGGATGTAGTTGTTTAAAACTTTTTTTTTTCTGTTATCTTAAGAATACCTCTTATTTTCTTATTTTTTTAAGTGGCTATAAAAAAAGTGATATTTTCTATAATTTTACTTGTTTAATTTTTCTTTTAACTTTTTGAGGTATTATGTGTTATAAATGGAAGAAATGGTACTGCAAAGAGGGGTAAAAACGCATAAAAGGGACCGAACATAATATGCCTTTTACATTTCACACTATAAATTGCCACCACTTGATGAAACACTAACAGCTGCTTCTTGAAACCATTTGTTACCACCTATTCCTTGACTTAAGTTTCATTCCATGCACCTTTCTAAAGAAGAAACCAAAAAATAGAGGATCATTTAAAATAAATAAATAACCTCAAGGACAAACCTTTAGTACAGTTTCTTTTTCTCTCTTTTTTTTAAACTCCAATTTTTTTCTCTTTCTTAGTGCTCAACACTTCAGATGCAATGTTTGATAATCTAGTGGGTAGCGGCAGTGGGGGGAGTGCGGATGCTCCTGTTGAAGTTTCTTCAGATGACGATATGTTTTCCAACAAGAAAGGTTTGAATAACTCAAGTATTTGTATACTGTTTTTCAATATAATTTCGCTTGAACCCGCTTTGGTGGCCCCCATGGTCTTAGACGCTACTCTCACAAGAGACTAGACCGCAAAAAAAAAAAACCCCAGGCAAATTAGGGTTTGATTTCGGTTGATTGTACTGAAGATGTTTTTTCCTAAATGCTTTTCCTTTTTCCCTCTATGCAAATTCAGGTACACTTCCTTTAAATTAATCTTTCCTAACCCCTAAAACATTAGTTTGATTTTTACAGTGTATATCTGGAGCATGTAGTAAGATAAAATGCTTTTTTTTAATGTGATCTTTAGGGATATGCAAAGCATGGAAAAATACCAATAGTTTTCAAATATTTTAATTTTTTTCCACTTTAAAGGTATATTAACAGCCAATGGCTGTGGCTCCACTTTCGTATCAAAGAGAGAGGAGACAGCAAAAATAAGAATTGAAATCAAAGCGGGTATGGCGGACTAAGCTTCTCCAAGTAATAGAGAGTTTAAAGAGCTTACCTAGAATAAATTTTTTTTTAGAAATTTAGATTGCTTTAGAATAGGGATCTGCAAGCTTGGGGTTTTTTTCATTTGAGTTGAATATTTTTAAAAGCTCCCGAGTTTGAATATAGGTCTATTCATAATTTTCAAATGTTAAAAAGTATATTAAAACATATGTTCTTAAAATATGAATGACACTCATTTTTATAAATAGTAAATACTTTTGAAAAATAAAGGTTAAATAATGGAAATATCAGTTTATAAATTAGAAATAACTCTTAAAAAACACAATTTAAAAATAAGAACACCACTCAAATAAAAGTTAATAAAAAAACAAATAATTAAAATGGTTTCAACACTCATGTCTTTAAGGACATTAAAATTACACGAACAATTATAAAACAAATTTAATAAAATGAATAATTCCATGATAGCATGCAAATGTCAAACAAGGCAGAGTAGAAATATTGTACAATGGTGTAAAGTAAGTGATAGTGAAAAAAGCCAATTTGAAAGAATAGTTAGGTTAGGCCTATATTTTTTGTCATTATGATGGGTTTAGTTCTAGTTTTAAAAACACTTTTCAGAAGCATATTTAGAAAAAACTTATTTTTTCCCTAAGTTTTACTCTTCCCCCCTGTATTGCAATACTTCATCAATAAGGAATTTATATTCTATTAATATTTTTATCTAGCTGCACCAAAAAAAAGGATGCTTCACAAAATAGACAAAGAAGCCACTGTTCAAATACAAAAGAAAACAGTCCCTAAAAGAGCAACCAAGAAACGTATATACTTGGACGATTCTCAGGATGAGGAAGAAGAAATCATACCCAAAAAAGTAAGTAATCATTATAATACAATATTGTGAGTGTATCTTATTGTACAGGCAAGAAGTTGTCCTCGCTCTTTTTTTTTCTTGCATAATTTCATATATATATTATTATTCATCAAACATGAAAAAGAGTTTTTCTGCAATGAGAAACTCTAAAAATTGACGCAACCTTACATCGAATTTAATGAATCTAAAAAATTTAATATTTCATGAAAAAACTATTGAGACTAGAAAGATAATAAAGATACATATTTTGAGTCATAATTTGAGAATTTTTCTTATTGCATAGGAAATAAATGTTAGTTTTCATTATTTGTGTATGTGTTTTCACTAGGGAACCTTCGATATTCAGGATTTGTGACTCAAACCCTTTAAAAAAAATAGTTTTTAAAGCTCTAATGCTGCTTATTGTAGTCTATTAAAAAAAAGGGGGATAAAAGTTCAAATATCGAGAATAATTAAGGGAAAGCTGAATTTTGGCTCGTTAAACTACTATAAGAGGTGTATTTTCCCTAAATTCCTCCTAGTGCTTCCCCCCACTCCCAAGTATATACGAGGGGGGACCCAAAAGAAACCGGACTTTTCTTTTAAAAATTAATTTATTAAGTTTCTTACAAAATTCTTTCACTCTCCTTAAAAATACTCTCCATTAGATCCGATGCACTTGTCCAGTCTTTTTCCCCTACTCTTTGAAGCACATCTAGAACTCTTCAACTTTGATATCATCCAGTGTCCTCTGCGAAGCTGTTTTTACAGCCTCCACATTATCTAAACGCTTCTCTTTTAGATTTTTTTTTCATTCTCGGGTACAGAAAAAAATCACACGGGGCTAGATTTGGCGAATACAGAGGGTGGGGAACGATAGCCCACCCCTGAGGGCCCAAATAGCGGTTCACAGACAAAGCCATGTGTGCGGGGGTGTTGTCATGGCGAAGGAACCAGTCACCTGATCACCAGAGTTCCGGGTGTTTCCTTTGCACATCGCACATCCTCCCTCAAACGTTTTAAAACTTCCAAATAAAAGTGCTGATTAACAGTCTGACCAGGGGGAACAAATTCCCGGTGCACAATTCCACGAACATCAAAAAAAAACAACAATGATCATCGTCTTAACATTCTACCTTGCTTGTCTTTTTTTGGGGGTGTGTGGGGAAGTAGGGGTCTTCCACTGGCTATACCCTTGCTTGATTTCGAGGTCATATCCATAATATTAACTCTCA
Organism: Timema shepardi; assembly: GCA_902151425.1. NCBI lineage: Eukaryota > Metazoa > Arthropoda > Insecta > Phasmatodea > Timematidae > Timema > Timema shepardi. Next base: position 169,126 of record CABFVX010000099.1, on the reverse strand, counting down.
TCACCTGTAATAACCTTGGTCAAAAAGTTTTGCTCACTTTTAATCTGAAATTTCAAGTCCTGGCTCAAATTTAGACGAATGGTTTTTGATCCTGTGTGAGCAGGCGAGGAACAAACTTATCGGCAACACGTCTCATTTTAAAATCCTCAGTCAAAATCCACCGGCACGAGCTCTAACTCCTGTTTGTTCTGAAATTTCGTCGATCGTGAAACGACTATCCCCGTTAATTTTTTGGCGGATTTTTTCAATGTTTTTGTTGTTTCGAGATGATTAAGGGCTCCTGGAACAAGCATGATCTTCAAAACTCATCACTCCACGTTTAAAGTGCCCAAACCACTCGAAAACTAGTGTGCGGCACATAGCATCTTTGAAAGCTTGTCGAAGCATTTGGTAAGCTTCCGTTGCCGATTTTCCAAGCAGGAAGCAAGATTTCAAACACACTCTTTGTTCCTTTAAATCTGCCATAACGATTTTGCAGGCAGAAAACAAGAACAGTTGAAAAAACAACACTACAATCAAACGTAACCTTCTACGCAGATGCCGCTTGGGCAACTGATTTGGGAAGGTCTCTTGTAGTAGACCCACCTAGCGAGAGAACTCTCTACTACACCTAGGAATGGCCACACGCTTTCAATCCGGTTTCTTTTGGGTCACCCCTCGTATATGATGCAGCTATCACACACTAATGAGTATGATTATCTTCCACGAATATTATCATTTGAGATTGTGGGTTCTTGTGTAACTGTAAAGGCCAATCAGACACTCCCACATTGTTGGCATATGTTGTCTGTTTCTATCGCTGGCTGTTGAGGGTTGACTCTCTTAAGACATAGTCTTTCTTTCCTAGCATTATGCTTGTCAAATTGATGTTTTTCTCGTTATTTGAAGGGTTGTTCGAAGTGTTTTTCTTTGTGGACAAGCCGGTTCCTTGCATGCATAAAATACAAACTAAATGTTACAATTATTTCTTATAGTCCAATCATTATAAAATTCTTACATTCAGTTAAGTGTTAAATCACTGGTCTGAGCCAAATTTTTAAGTTCGTTTTATTATTATAATTGGTTCTGAACCACCAATAAACATTATTTTTATATCCATTACCATTTTTCCAGCCTTGGTCAGTTTTTTATTCAAGCCATATATTTTCTACTACTGGCTTGTAGTCCTGTCGTAGCTTTACATGCCTTATAACCTAACTTAAGACTAGGAAATCCACAACATCCAGTCCCTGGCTGTTAATTCATCACTGTGAAAGGGTAAACCCACATTTTCATCACTGCTAAATTTCAGGCCATACCGGGAATTAAACCCAGGACCCTTAGCTCAGTATTTATATACTATACCATCTGAGCTAAGGTGTCAAATTCAATAAACAGTATTACGAGTTAAACGAATTTCACTTGAGAAATCGAAGAAAAATATTTATTTTAAGGATTTGAGTCTTGAATTTGAAATTTTCTTGAATCTCATATAGCCATAAGGAATTGAGGGCCTATCCCTACCACGACAGTAAACTCTGAATTTATCATTGGTTTACTAATGTTTTGTTTCTGATCTTTTTTCCAGTCAAGAGGGAAAAAGAAAGTGGAAAGTTCAGATGAAGAGTTTACTATTGAAGACAGTGACTTCTAAAATCCCTTATTTTAAATAATTTTAATGTGTGAACATGGAAAATACTTAGTGAATACACACACTTGCATTTTATTTAAACTCGATTAAACATGATTGGTACAAGTACAGTACATTACATCTGTGTAAATAAAACTGTTTACTTTAGACCTGTGAAATTAGTGGTTTGGTCTTTCACTCTGCGCAGCTCCATGACTGTTAGTGGTAGCATTCCAGAAATAGTTTATGATGTCAGAGTATAAAGCACCTTTGAAATTTTAGTGGTTCATTTTAATTCACTTTTAATAAGTTGGTATTTAAAAAATCATCATATGATTTTTTTATTGCAGTCATACAACTAATTCTCTTTGTAAAGTAAATTGTAACTTTTTATGATGGTAACATGTTCATTTATCCATGATTTTGCTTATATTATTGTATTAATTGTAGTTATTGTATAATTAAGGAAAATAATAGGCCAAGCAAGAACATCGAAAACTTTTTTAAAAAACAAACACAAAATGAAGATGCTTATACTATTTGTATTTTGTTTGTATGATTATTTTAAAATTTTCATCTTTATTTGTTTTAAATTATTGTAAACATAATGTTGGAAAACCTTATGTTTACATTAATTCTAGTATTGAAGCTGTGTATTGACTACATATACAATATGTATTATTGTAATAATATACTGTAAGTAGTATTTTATATGTGTTGGAATCTCAGCTCAATTTAAAGTGAAAACATTTTATCCTATTTCTGGCTAAATGTTGACTTGATGAGCATGGTTTTAGACAAAATGGGATTGCATGTTTAATCAAAGAGGTAGAGGTGTGCAAATCTTTGAAAAGTCAAAGGTAAATGCCGATTTGCTTTGACTTTGCCACAAAATTTTCCTTACATCTTTGAAAACATAAGTGAACTATATAAATTCGGCAAATGGCTTACATCATAAAAAAAGTGTGTTCAATTTTTTTTAAAAAAACTTTAAAAGTTAGCATTCTAATCACCTTTGCCCAGAATGCAGTATTATATTTAGTAATTTTGTTCATTGCTATATAAAGCTGTAATAGGTGTCTTCTGAAGTTTAATAAAGTCATATTCAGTGTTTCAACTTGGATTAAACCCATTTTCATTTTCATTTTCATTTCAACAACATAATTTCCTATAGTTGTCTATTATTGATTTAAAGATTTGTAAGTCAAAAAGTTATTTGTGCACATCCTATGTATTTTCTTGGAAGAATGTAAACCTAGAGTTTGAGTTTCATAATAAATATTTATCCAAGAAGCATTTATATTTAATTATATCAGTTACTTTACTATGCTCAGGATTTTTTTTAAATAAATTAAAATGCTAAATGTATTAGGAGTTAAGCAGATTATTACTACCATCTAAATATACTTTATTTCTTTAGTCATTAAGATCTGAGATAGCATTTTAAACAACTTCCCTAGTGAGTAGTTTATTTAAAATAAGTTTTTATTAAAAACAAGTGTTTGAAGTTGCATCAAGAAAGTTTTTAAGTCAAGTATTAAGCCCAGAAATAGTTCTATTATAAATAGTTTAATAATATATATATATTTAAACTCGATTCTTGGAATTGTAGCCCTCATAGCCTTAATATTTGCCGACGATGATGCTAATGATTTGTCTAGTGTATAGTTTGTTTTGAGGTTTCACTGTTCCATGTGTTTGCTGTGCAGGGAACGGAAGACACGTATGCTAATGTCAGAATTGTGTCACTTGTTCCTTTGGTCGCAATCTCACGCCCATGTTCTTTCTTTCACCCACTCACACTTAAAATGTGTTTTTTATTTAATAGAAGAAATGTTTTGCATCATTTGAGGTAATATTTTTTATTCTCTTAAAAAGTTTTATAAATGGTACAAAGATGCCTGTATTGTCACGTGACTTATTTGTAGAAAATGTGTTGTTGTGCTTCGTAATAATTTCAAAGACATGTGTGTTTTTTAAATGTTTAAATATGCTTAAAAGTGTTTGTAATGTGTATTGATATAGTGTTGGTAATAAGTCTTTTACTTAGACAATATTTGTTTCTCATGTTTATCTTCTTTCAGATAGATTTAGTGGTTACAAATACTAGTGTTTGATCACAAACAGGTTTGTAAAAGTGGACAGTGTGAAGTGTTTGGACATCATTTCGTTCCAAATCTTTGAGAGATACAATTTTACAAGGAAATGTTCAAAGGTACCAATGCTGGGGTAGTTTTTGTCAAAACCATATTGTATTTTCTATTAATTTACCTTACTTTAGGGGTGTGCGAATAGGATTATTTCAAGAATCGAATATCGAAATTTCAAACAAAAACCGATTAGTACAAATAAAAAAGTAGATTTTTCTTACTTATTGATAGAAATTATTTGAATTATTAAATTCCTGTTGAAAAGGTGCTTTAAATTTAGGTATAGGCAGAGTGAAACAATTACTTTAAAACAGTTATTTGAGCTGGTATTAATTTTAAAAAAATGGCTGAATCTAAAACAAAATTTCAGGAAATTGAAAGGAACTTTTGATCTAGTTTTTTAGACAACATAAATCACCTGAATTGAATTTTTAAATTTTGTGACAAGTTTTTGACAAATTTAAATTAAAAAACGGCATGGAGAATGTTTAACTTGTCAGTGTAAAGGTTATATTTAATTAAATTAATACAAAAGAAACTAATTGTTTTGACTTGATTTAATTGTATTAGAATTATAAACTTGTTGACAACCCTTATATTTTCTCTAACTTGACCTCTTTAAATGTTATCAAGGCTTGACCCCCCTTATATTTTCTCTAAACTTGACCTCTTTAAATGTTATCAAGGCTTGACCCCCCTTACATTTTCTCTAAACTTGACCTCTTTAAATGTTATCAGGGCTTGACCCCCCCTTACATTTTCTCTAAACTTGACCTCTTTAAATGTTATCAAGGCTTGACCCCCCTTACATTTTCTCTAAACTTGACCCCTTTAAATGTTATCAAGGCTTGACCCCCCCCTACATTTTCTCTAAACTTGACCTCTTTAAATGTTATCCTGGCTTGACACCCCTTGTAATCTCTATTTGGTTTGGGTCACCTCCCTTTCTGGCTATCCAACAACAGACTGACAGGTACACTCAAATGGTTGACCTTCTAATACTGTTCTACGTCCATCCGTTCCCCCCCTCACCCCCTATTTAATTTTCATTGAAATATGGTTTAATAGCTATCTATATCCTATAAATGTTTCAATGCAAGCCCCTTCACCCATCTCAACGTTGTAATACCCCCTCCTCCTTCTTCCAACCCTTAGGAAGGCCACAACCTCTCGCTTCCTGCTATCATCAGTATTCCCCTTCCCTCATTGAACAAAGGACAAGAAAGCCATCATAATATCTGACTACCCACTTGTCTTGCACCAACTGCTGCCTACCACAGGACTTTTAAGAGATTTCTGATAACTAATATTCAAAGTTTTGAATCAAATATTCGCACACCCCTACTATTTTGATTATGTTTAGTAAGTTTGTAATTTAATAAAAAAAAGAAGGGCTTACCTTGACATATTTCATTCCTTTATTAAATTAAACATTGAAAAGAGGATAGAAGGGCTAGGCCTACACACTTATAAAATAAAGTTAGCCCTCAAAAGTTCGCAACTAAAACACTAAAACTAGGGATGGATGTAAATTACTGTTTTGTTTCAGAATGAGACTGGAAATATGTCAAAATGTAAATATTTGGCACGGGAATAGGAAAATTTTAAAATTATGCTTTAGAACAGTTTTAGATAAACTAATGTGGTAAGATTTGTAAAAGTTTTATAGTATCATTAAAATCCGCCTCGCTGACCGTGTAGTCTAAGGCATCACACTCCCAATAGATTTAAAAAAATATCACAGCAAAATAAATTAATAGAGTTGTGTGAATATAATTTTTTATCAAATCAAATGATACAAATCAAATTGTTAATTTTATTACATTTTTGTTGGAAATTATTTTTATTTGTGAATATCTTTTGAAAATGGGAGTTTATATTAAATTACTTGCACAGTTCAAAAAAAAATACAAAACCTAATGTTTAGCCATATCTTCAAAGTGCTCTCATTATGAAACTGCAAAATATTATCTAAGCTTGACACCCCTTAAATGTGACCTTGGCAAGCTACTTCCCCCGTCTTATTCTCATTTCCACGCCCTAAATGATAGAATTTTCAAGCTCTTTCACTTGCTAATCTTAACAAATAACGTGATAGAGCACAATAAAACATAAGCTGGACTATGGCAGCTTGGCTAAATGTTGATCATTGTAATATAGATCAACCTATAACCATGCTGCTCTATTCTATTTCTAGTCTGCGTATTGCTCTCTTTTGCTGAAGAGGGGACTGATGTACCCCAAAAATTACATAATTGTGTGTTTTGTAGTGTATTTAATTAAGAGCTTTGAGTAGTGAGGCCTACAGTTTTATGGTAATTTTGTAAGCCTTGCTGTCCTGTCCTCTTTTTAATGTTTCATTTAATTTCTTAGTTATGAAATTAAATGTGTTATAATGTAAATTAATATATGTGGTCTTTGTATAGCTAGATATGTTAAATAGGTAATTGTTTAGAACATTACTAGTTGTAATTATTATACATACTTCCACCTGTTTCACATTTTATTATGAGGGCTATTTTAATTTGGTATTGGGGCTGATATATCATCTTCTAAAATATTTTTTATATTGTGTGTATTTTTTTGATGAAAATAGGTAATATGTCTAAAACATGTCTAGGAACTTCTCCAAATATATATAAAAAAATATGAGTATGTGTTAAGTTTAAACAACCCAAGTCTTTAAACTTCAATAAATTTATTATTATTTATCGATATAGTGAAAATGTTAAGAAAAGTCACCAACAACGCTTTAGAATTATGACTTTTTAAGTATGCACAGTAGTTTTCCAACAAAAAAACAGTTCAGAATATTTTAAAACAGCTAAGCATAAACATTTGTTTTACATGACCCATTTTGTCAACATTTTTGGGTCATTTTATTTAAATGTTTATTGTCATATTCCTCTGTGTAGAGGTGCTCTAAAGTTAAATTCATTTAAAAGTTCTGAAAAACTCTTTGGGGTTTTATTTTAATAACTTGTCTATCTTCAAAATCCATTTCAAAATTGAGTGTTTTTATGAACTGTTGCTTTAGTCATCATCACCATCATCAATTGTTTCGAGCCTGCGGCTGCGGCTCCAGCTTCCTCTATCCTTTGTTTTAATAACAGTTGAAGAAGTAAGAAAAATTGACATGGGAGTAAGTCTACTTTTCTGCCATTTTCCAATCTTGCCATCATTTTAATTATAACTTAAATTTCTCACAAGATAGACCAAGATCTCATATTTTACTTATTGTATTCATATTACGATAGACTTTAAAATTAAATCTTTATTTATTTCTGATTGATAGTCTGTTTAGGGAGGTGAAAGGTCACTTACAAGTTATCCTTTCACTCTATGAAATGTTGGTAACTACTTTGATAAGTATTGGCTATGTGAAAATATAACAATGGAGTCCTAACGCAGCTTCATTTTTGGAAGAACGGACCTTCATATAAACCTTGTTAACATCTCTATATGTTTGTATGACTACAATACTCCATCACACTTTATTATATCAAACCAATTTGTAAACCATAAAACAGTTTTTTTGTAAATTAATTTAATTCACTGAAATGTGCATTTTTTGTTTCTAATGTCACTGAACTACCTTTTAATACCCTTGGTTCACCCCTTCCCTCCTGATTGCCTTAAAATCTAAAATTTGAATTCTAACAATGAAAAAAAAAAAATTGAGTACAAGGGGACTGCCAGACTGGGTGAGCGAGTGAGCGACTAAAATATAAAATATAAAATAGAACAAACACATTGGTTGTAATGAGAGGTGCCCAGACTGGAGCGACTGAGTGTGCGCTTGAAAGAAAGAACTCGTTCTATTTTTCAAGCTCACGCGCTCGACCAGGTACAGTATAGTTTACAGCTGCTGGGCAATATTATTTTATGTTGGTTCATTGAGTTCTAGGGAAACTTCTAAATTTGACATTTTAATTATTTTCAATAGGTTTATCATGCTTGCTACTAATGGCCTAATTTAATTGGCAAGATCATAAACCTTAAGCGTGTGTGTGTGTGTGTCTTTGCAAATAAGGATTACCATTAGCATTGAGAGAGGATGAGAAAACCACAACAATAAATCACTTGTCGATAACCAACCTCAGTTCACTGAGCCAAGATTCGGAGCCGCCTTGTCAACATCTATCGAGAGCTATATGCTAATCACGCGCTCGCTTGCACACTTGTCAGTCTGGCCGAACCCTAAGAGAAAAATAGAAATAAAAGGGATAACATTCGTTCATTCAACTAAGTGTTAAATTAATGGTCTGGAATCTGGTTGTAAAGTTGGTAGTTTATTTTTGCGTTTGACCCTCCCAAGGGTTGGGGTGAGGGGACGGGCTAATGGCCCTGAGCCACATTACCCCATAAAATTATTAAATAAATTACAATTCTTAATTTTGGATCAAATAATGTACAGATAATTAACAGCAATAAGTATTCGCTTAGTGATAGGATTCCTTTCCAGATTCCTGAAAACCTTATCTTTAACTTGATCTAATTTAAAATTTACGTTTTTCGAGTAATGCGCTGCAGTACAGTAGAATACGCCATCATTGTGCTACCGCTGTCGGTCCACAGAAAACTAACAGTGCTATGGTGCAAAGAGGAATTTACTTTTGCTAACTTAATTGGATTGCTTGTTTGCATTTAATTAAGTACAGTCATTTGATGGGTTGATCAATATTCCATAAAATATGATAAATTATTAAGTACCGAGTACATATCAATATATTATAACGGCTTAGTGCTAAAACTGAAAAACTGCTGTACTTCCTCATATCTTTACCCTGTTTTTCACATTTTCTTAAAACGGCCCTCGGACGTCCAATAAGCAGTATTGGAGTTCTGAAACAAATCCTAATTCATAATTTGAAAGAAAGTAAACTTATGTAATCCTTAATTTGATATTTTCTCTTATCTTGTATATACTTTGGAATTTCCCGTCGCTACTAAAATGTTAACACAATATATTTCAAGGGGATTTTTGTTGTCACTTGAATATAGGATTTCTAATGGGCTTAGATTAGGTTTGTTAAGAGGGGTTCAAACCCCTCTCATTGAGAAATAAATGTACACTAGATTATACAATATCAATATAACTAGAAGAGAACAAGAACATTTCCATTAGTAGATTCCAGCGAGAAGTGATATTGTAAGACTTCTACTTGATGTCTTCCCAGAGCTTATTATATGTTCTTATCTTGGACAAGATGTTGGTATGGATGCAACATGAATGATTGGGATTTTTTTTCTGTGCTTACATTTTTATCGGCCCAATAAAAATCAAATATTTAAACTATTATTACATAGGTAAACATCTCAATATTTTATCTGTCAACATAACCGTACCTTATATTAGGTTATTGTATTGTTAACCATTTAATTATACCTAATACATATTTTTGACCCCCACCCCCCTCTTGCAAAACTCCTGTGTATGGTCCTGGTCTCTAATATATTGTTATATCTAGAAGAAGGTACACTAAGGAGGAAGAGAAACCATAAATGGGTCAAATCCCATATTTCTCAAATCTGAATATTAAATTTTCTTTAGTATCCTATACAAATTTGGTTAAAGTGAAAATATTTCAAATGTAATTTAAAAAATGTCGTTTAATGCTTGGTGGCACCAACAAATAATATATAATATGTCATAAACCAAATGAAGAACCTTTCTTTTTATTAAATTAATAATGCATATTTTTTTTTAATTTGGTTACTCTCCCAATCACACAAGTCGTTATAATTCTCTTTATCAATTACATAAACTTATTTGAAGTCAAGTAAAGATATTTATAATTGTATTCAAGATGCTTTTTTGAGATTCTTACAAATCATAGGAATTTAGCGTCCCATCTCTAATAAAACATAAAAGGGGTACAAACACAATGTGGTTTTTACAATGGAAAGATGAACACGTTTCACACTTTACATTGCTACAATTGGACAAAGAACCCGCCTCAGTGGCGTAGTTGGCTAACGAGCTTGTCGTGTTGAAGCTCGACTGCCGAGGACGGGGAGATCGAGGTTCGAATCTCGGTCGGGTGAAATGGGGGTGGTTTTTCCTAAATGGTTTTCCACACTCCCTCCACACAAATGTGGGTTCACTTCCTCTAATTCAACCTTCCTAATTCATTAGAGTAATTAATACTTAAAAAGCATATAACCCGAACGGGTAGTAAGACGCGGTGTTAAATATTATTATTAATTGGACAAAGAGGTAATGGTTAATTTTTTGAATAAATGGATCGTTATCACCTAATCCCCCTTCAAGTCTCATTCTTTCTGAACTCGTCTGGAGGGAGTTTGAAACACACAATATAACTTTATAAAAGTAAACCAAACAACATAAAAGAGAGAACGAAATTGGTCTATATAGACAGGACACTTAGATAATAACATGTAGAAGGAATTAATTTCTAGTACTTTAAAGTGACCTGATCACAGTTTGGAAATCAGTTGATGTTGAGAAGGAATGAATAATATAAAAGACAAACATTTCCTGCATTTGTCCTCTATCTATGCTATTCATTCCTTTTACTTGTTCTTATGTAAGTATCTACCAGTCTCCTTTTTCTCCCTTTTGTGTTTTTCCCCATTTCCTTTTCTAGAAAGTTGTATTATGAGTTTAAAATTGTTTCTTGAAGAGTTTCAATAGAATGAAAGCTAGATCAGCGGATTGAGGGTGTAACAATCGATTTTCTTCTAGAGGCAACCACCATCCCTTTGTCTAGTGGCAGCACTGTTATGTGTGAACAGTGTTTTTCTTTATACCTCTTCCTGTACCTTCTTCCAAACATAACATTCTGTACTTCAAAAAGTGATTATTTTTTTAAATTTCCTCAAACATATATATTAGATCTAACAATGTGCATAACAAACATCACATGTGATCTTATGAATGGACCGAAATGAGAAACTGCCTGGACATCTTGCTGCAGCTGCTGTCTTAAAAAAAACAGAAATTTAAATACTTTTTATCTAAAAAAATTGGGATGGATGAATCTCATTAAGAACTTAGATCAAAGAGAGTTGTTCTTGTCTAAAATAATGGTTATTAACTATCTTTATAATAAAATAAAATTAGGTGGGAGGTCTTAATTTTATTTGATATTTTTTATATTCGAACCTTATAGGAATTGAAATATCTTTATCTTATTTATATTAATTAGATCTCTAGCAAAGTAATATATTATTATTATTATTAGCACCGCGTCTTACTACCCGTTCGGGAAAATAATATAAAAATGGTATCTATTTTGCATACAAATCCTCTCGACAATAATCAAGATAAACAACGCACATCCATGAATTTTTGCATTGTAATAATTATTTTCAAGATCATTACAAAATTATACTTTTGGTGTCCCTTAATTTAAATAACACATATTTAAAAAAAAAATACTTTTGAGATGTGTACAATAAAGAATCTGTTCACTTTATTTGGAGTATATATATTTCCTTCTATGTTATGTTATTTTTAATACATGGAATTAAATAAGCAACTTAAAAGATAAATACTAAATAAGGGAAAGTATAGTTATTGAAAATCTAATTTTTGAAATGTCGATCACTATTTTACAACACATGAACATTTAATCTCTTTTTTGGTTATAATCTCATTACTATTGAAATGATTATAGTAGTTAATACTGGAAATCATTTCATAAAGGGACTATCAATTGAATCATTCTTACACAAATTGCTTAGTTATTTTACTCTGCGGTATAATGAAAGCGTACATTTAATAAACATGCTTTATTTACATTTATGAAAGCTATGTTACCACTTTTCTTACCATAAAAACATATTTTAAAATGTACAAAAAATATATATATACATTTTACTTACAAAGTGTAAGCTTAGCAAGACAATCCAATTTCTCAACAACAATTCAAGTGTTTCAGAAGGGATTATTAAGTTCACAATATTTTATAGCTTTTTTATGTTTTTAAGAATCAACTTATTTTATATTAATCTTAACTGGTCCATATATTTAAATTATAGTTAGGTTGAAGCTACTATTTTGTTGGCCCGAATATAGTACAATGTTTTTCTCCATAAAATATCCTTCTAAAAAAGTGTACCTATATTATATATGCAGCCTAACATTTTTCACAAAAAAAATAGTTAGATTCCTACAAAGGTACATTTTGTAGCATACTGTTACTGTACTGGCCACTGGCAGGAATCGGTGCCCATCCGCCTGTCTAATAATAAACTCAAGGTCAGAAATAAAACGAGAAACCAGTGCAAGTGTAGGAACTTATCATGCTTGCACGTGTCTATGTAATAGACTCATGGTCGAAATATAAAGGGAGGTTTTCCATCCTTCAGTGTAAATCTACTGGTAATTCAGTAGGTCAGTGTTGGTGGAAGAATCTTTGTTGTGTGTGTGTATGATATTAGGAGGGATTTTAGGGCTGCCTACACATCAAGACAAGCATTCAGAGCGGCTTATAAAACTTTGTCAAATTTGTTATAAAAAACTTTCATATTCGAGACCTTTTATTTTTTATGTAGAACACCTTCAAATACTAGGGTCGGGCTAGATTGGTAAATAAAATGAAATAATAGAAAATGTTAACACTTTTTTCCATACTTCATTAATTACAATGTTCATACATTCAGTTAAGTGTTAAATTAAAGGTCCCGGGTCTGATTTGTTCTATTATAATGAGTGAACTTTCTGCCTTAAAAGATCATAAAAGTTATAAAACAAATTGAAATTTAAAAAAAAATCTATAATGTGATTCTCAAATCTTGAATATCCTTAAGAATTCAAGGTGTTAATAGATTTGAGGCTCCATCCTTAATTTAAATGTTTTGCACTTTAAAATAAATTAATTTGTATAAGAATATTTTTGCGTAAAATTGACAAACAAAAATTGTACATAACAATACACATCGATTTTTTAGCTTTAAAAAAATTATATTTCTTTCTTAAATTACATAACATAAAATTAATATATTAATTATTCCTAATTTAACACATGAACACACTGTCTCAGATTCAGGTTTGTGTTTCATTAATTTGTAGTTGCTTCACTTCGACTCTCTTAACAATTCCTCATCTGTTTGATGGAATATGTTAACAGAATATATTCCTATTGACCTATTTATTTTTTGTTAAACACAGAAGAACATTACGCTTGTGGAAATCTTGTTAGTTGGGAAAAGAGAAGAGCAAGTTTGTGAATATGTTTAATATATCTTTTCATAAATAAAAAACCGTATATATTTATGCATTGATCTATTACAAAAAACTAAACTATAAATATTTCTAGTACAAACATTTCTCCATTTTACAAACTCGAAATAACCTCCAAGATTTCATTCATACTCTATGAAGGGAAAAATGTCTACTCGCACACCCCTAATAATAAAAGCAGAGATAGGGTAGTGTTAACTATGGGGTATAATTTAAAAGTGTTTCATTTAATTTATCTAGTTCATTCACCATGAACTACAGTCGTTAACAACCTATAGTTGTAGTTCACTTAGTTTATATTTGTAATAAGGTACAGGAAAGGGACCATATGTGTATAATGTAACGCAATTTTAGGCCTTTTTTGATCCCCCCTCCCCCAATATTACACTTTGGCAACCCCCTGTTAAGTTATGTACGCTTCCAGTTTCAACCATAAAAAAGCACCTTTTCCTCATGTCATTTTCGAATGGGTTGGGGTTTTTTAGTAGACTAGTTATTTTCACTTAGTATCTTATAAGTTTAAAATAAATAGGATTTTGAATAAAGGATGCAATTTCTAGTCAAGCAGTTTTATTTGTATTTATTATGTATTCGGCCACTTAACACTAAACAGCGGTAAAATGCGGCCTGCAACCTGTCAATCGTGGTTTTATTAATACTCATCAACATAAAAGCATGTTACAGTGTCATATTATTGCTCGCATCTTTGGAATTGAATATGAAAAACAATTTAGTACTCCTGCAAATAAAGGAACTTCTAATTAAAAACGGAATGAAACACTTTTTAGTAGTCTACCTATTTCATTGAATTTAATTAAATAAATTCAAACAATTTTTTGATATTTTTACTGTTTGTTTTATAAACTAAAACTTTCTTATGCTAGCCTAGATGCCCCTCCCTCACCTTTTTCAAGTGTGTTATGTAATACATGTATAACCCCAAAGGTGGACAGAACTATATCGAAGGAACTTAGTTTGTGACCTACACCCAGACTGAACAAGGGAAATGTCAAACATTGAACTTCCTTTCAACCCAATTAAACCTGACACAGAAGTGTAACACAAGAAGAAGACTGGTTTTTGGATTTGTTTTGTCACTTTATTTTTGTGACCTACATCACCAGAAGAAACACGATTGTCTACTGTTGTGTCACTTTATAGTTCAGTAGAAAGAATTGTTCACGGCTTGAACTAAGCTAGCCCGCTTTGGTGACCACATGGTCTACGGCATAATTTTCACAATAGATTGGACTGCAGATGATTATGAGATTGGGGGTTCAAACAAATTTTAAATGAGAGCTGCATCAGATAACCAATGCCAGTTAATAAATAGAATATGAACAGAATGTTAAGTGATACTTAAATAGCCAAAAATATATATTATTTGCTAAACAAATTAAACTTGGTTCAAATAACCAATAAACCTAATTCACTTCAAAGGATTATTTTCAGTGCTAAGTCATGAAAAGCTGAGGGGAGTTTCTTGAGCCTTGTTTATTAAATAAATATGATTGAATATTTTAAAACAGAAAATATAAGACACTTTGTATAAGAGCACAGCTTCTATTTTAACGATTTGTTTGTATATTTAATGTCAATAGGCTGTTGAATGGCTTAGTTCTAAAAGTAAGACACCAAAATTGATTTATATTTTTTGCAGTGTTTCCTAAACTTTCACCAGTTGTGTACATCTTTTGGGTTTAACAAATTAAAAATTACTAGCTATTTAAAAAAAGGACACAAACATCTGTTATCTTGTTAATCATAAACAGGCACTCCAAATCATAATTTAGTACCTCTTTATTGGTAAGCGAAACTAAGCCATGATGAAGGAAAAGAAGGGATTTACATGTCAAAATGCAGTAATTTGTTCAAACTTTTTTTTATCAAAATGCATTTTATGATTAAGACTCGGAAAGTTTTATACCACAGTTACTGAAAGTGAAAACATTCACTTTTACTTTGATGCATATTTGGTCTTTCATGGGGATTGAATTTTGAACCCTAATTTTGTTGGTAGACCCTTTTCTTGTAAAATGATTAATAAAAGCTACCATTACTAAAAAGTGTAAAGGGAAACAAATAATAGTCGGAGGTTCCTTAAAAAGCACCATCTTGGCTGTGTTATTGCATGTGTGCCTGTTTAAACTAAATTAAAAGTTGTCAGGGTGTTTCCACGAATAAACATATTCTTGATTTTAATTACTTGTCATATTAACTATATTGTTCACATTAGATAAAAAAGGCAATGCAAAAGCTATTTTAAAAACTATTTTTTAGTTTGTTTGATGGCATAGTTTTCTTAGCCTTCTTATGCTATCAACTTATTTCACATCTTTATAATAGTGTAAAGTACACCTTTTTTATTTCCAAACAACTCTCGGAAAATATAATCTCCGTTTATTTGTAACAAGGGACAATATCTACCATAAATTGTTCAACACCACATCTATCTATTTCTACCCATGATTTCACTCTAATAACGATCACTGCGGTGGTCTTTGTCTGAATATTTGCCAGAGTACTTGCTGACCGAGTATCGATCACTGTACCGATCATCGGGGTACTTGTCTTCAGCCTTGTAGTGGATCTCTGGCGAACCAATGTTCTTCTGCCAGTGGTGGGTCCAATACAAATCCTCGGGATGCACATCTTTAGGGGACTTGGCGTCCTTGCACACATGCACGCAGTACACCAAGCTGCCGATTAGGGTGAGGAAGCCAAATATGAGGAACACTATCCCGAGGATCCTGTCAACAAGTAACATTTAGGATTAGTTTGTTGTCATGTTTGGCAGCGTCATCACCTTAAAACTTTAGGATGAATAAATGTTTTCTATTTACTATTTACCACTGTATACTTTTAAAAATAAATATTTCGGTTCCAATAATGACTTTAATTGACAAAATGAGTATAAAATTAATTTTTAAGAAACTTGAACATTTGTCTGTAAGTAAAATTGGAATTGGAAGCCAAATTGTGGATTAGCTCCACCTGGATATATAGATATATATATCTCTCCAGTACAAACATAGAGTTTAATTTTCTTCCCATGATATCAACAGTTGTTGAATACCCATCATAATCATGGCAGAATTAGATGAGAAACTTTTTAAATGAAAAGAAAAAGTTGTCAATAAATTCCAGGACACCCTTGACTGATATTCAACAACTGTTGAGGTCACCATGTGAAGAGAATTAAACTCTATGTTTGTACTGGAACAATTTTTATTTTATTTTGGCACAAAAAAAACCCCATAAAAACTGAAAAAATACCTACCCCACATTAACATATAATACATATTATGTACTTATTATGCTGATGTGTTAAGGATGAAGTAGGTTGAATTTAGAGGAAGTGTACTTGCATTTACATGGAGGATACACCTTATGGAGATTCAAACCCTCATCATCAGCAGTCTAGTTTATTGTGATATTGACACCTTAGACCATGCGACCACCGAAGTTGGTCCCCTCGATATTAAAAAAGGCAAAACGAGCCACTAAACAAATAGTTTTCACAAGTGTTATTTATATGTCTCTAAAAGGGAGAAACCCATTGAGGTGGCCGCATGGTCTAAGGTGCTAGTCTCGCTATAGAATAGACTGCCAATGATGGGGAGATCGCGGTTCGATCCCGGTTGGGTGTACTGTTTTTTTTCCCCTAAATATTTATCCACACAAATGCGTGTACACTTCCTCATCCCTAAAACCATGAGTGTGATTAGTACATATGCATTAATTACTAGTGAGCACCCAGAGCCGAACCACAAAGTTTGTGGACACCCACCAGACAATGAGTGGCTCGAAGAACTGGATGACGACCACGAACCCCAGCGTGACCAAAATAAGCCCCAGATTGAGCAGCAACATGAGACAACAGATCCCCTTGGTGTTGGGGCAGAAGGGGTTGGGGGCGGCCATGGTCTCCACGACGACACCGCCCTTGCGAGATGTCTTGGTCTTCACCGTGGACACCTCTGAAGGGGCCCTGCCGCTGCGATACGAGTAGTGACTCGGAGGTCTGCTGTGGTGGCTGTATCTGGAGCCGCGGCTAGGGACACACAAACAAACCGTCAGGTAATGGGTGGGGTTGGGCGGGAGAACAGTTCACTGGACCTCGCCTTGATTGGAAAGATGATTCGACAGAATTGTGATTGACGGGGGAAAGAGGGGGGGGGGGTGATTCTACAGTCCAATTTTCATAAGAGGAGCCTTAACTGACGGCTAAAAAAGTTGCTAGATCTACTTTAACGTATTATTAAGATATCTTACTACACCCGCCTCGGTGGCGTAGTTGGCTAACGCGCTTGTCGTGTTGAGCTCGACTTCTGAGGACGGGGAGATCGAGGTTCGAATCTCAGTCGGGTGAACTGGGGGTGACTTTTCCTAAATGGTTTTTCACTCTTCCTCCACGCAAATTCGGGTTCATTTAGTCTATTTAACCTTCCCTATTCCTAATCCATTAGCGTAATTAGTACTTAAAGCGTATAACCCGAACGGGTAGTAAGACGCGGTGCTAAGTAATAATAATAATTTATCTTACTACTACTAATAATAATAAAGTAACTCTTTATCATTGACGACCACAAAGAAATGTCTCTATTTTCCAAAAAGTCCTTCTTACCAAAATTGTGCACTTGTGGTGAAGTCTATCGACAGGAATTAGCTTGAAATTTTTTAACAACACATCTCTCTTGAAGCAATTATTTAGGTTTAAAAAAACATGATTGAGTTTGTAAATATTAATGAATTTATTAAAATTCTAATAAGCTATAAACCTAGACCTTGAGGAAAAATACATTACAATAATATTTTTAATAAGGTTTGGTTGGAGGCAGGGGCAGGGAACAGACCCGTGCAGGGGTCGAGTGTAAATGTACCCCTACATTACAGGGGTTGAGAGAAATGTTCATTACTTGTACATTTTTGCTTAAGTTATCATAAATCTCAAGTCTAATGAATTACATACAAAATCTAAAAGTAGCTATTTTGAAACATCAATGGTAGCGTAGAAATTGTTCCCTTTGATAATATGCATGTGTAGGTGTGATAGTCGTATCTAGCTACCCGTCCTTTAATTCCTTTCTGTGACAGGTAAAACTCACATTTCACCGATGATACCTTTTCGGCCATTCCAGGAATCGAGCCCTGGACCCTTAACTCAGTAGACAGACACGCTACCGATTGAGCTAAGGTGTGTAGTCAGTCCTATGTTGAATATGTGAGTCATGTGTGTCGGTAGACATCAATGATCGTTAGAACAGTCGAGAAGAAACTAATATAATCCAGAAACCAAATGAGTTTATAACGTCTATCAAGAGGAGAACAGACAGGGAAGGGCGAAGATACAGGTGCCAATACAATTTGTGTTGTGAGCCTCCCTATTAAATCACATCATTCGATTCACAAACATTCAGTCTACGTTCCTGTAACAGTTACCTGTCATGACCCTCCCTTCAATGCGCTGGATCTGTCAGGATAGCTCGCGGGAATGGTTAGGTCACAGGCAAGGTAGTTGTGTGGGTTCGAAATAATACGTAAGGTTACGCATTTTGGTTTTAGTAAAGGTTACTAAAAGATAATACAAAATGTGATGTTCAAACTCGCGCTCGTGGAAGAACCGACTTACAAATTGAATTGACTGACACTGCGCCTGAACCCTACAAAACTTGAACTCGGAGCCCTGGGCTTGACGGATGCCCCTAAGTACAAATGCTACTGATGACCCGAAGGTGTAGTCTGATACGGTCCGGCGTCGGACAGCGTAACTGCCTGCGATATCGATGAAAATGTGACAGTCCCGATGCCAACAAATAAAAGGCTTATACAGCCCACCATGGCCCCTTTCCTGGCCAACCAGATCAAATAGTGTTATGTGTAGTCAGTATTCCCCTTTAACGTTTCTAATTCGTCACATCATATTCGCTAAGGCGGCGCTTTTAATCACGTACAGTACGTCCAAGAAGGTTATGTAAATCAAAACAATAACCCAACTTTTCTCAGGTTTGTGACATGACTTTTGTTTGCCGAGCATTTAAGATGACGTATAGTGTCATATAAAATAGTTTTGTGTTCATTCCAGTAAACGTCAAACTCGTGTAGACACTGTTACAGGTCTAAGCTAAGCGCAACATATAACTGGTAATATCTCGGCTACACCTTAAACATGTTATCTCATTCATAATTACACATCATAATGAGGTGTCTGTATTTATGCCGTTGTGGTTTGTTGTTAAGTGAGTAATTGCCGCATCCTTCACACACTTTACGAATACGACGACGACAATGATGATGCTACATTTCTTCACGCACTGCCAATTACAAACACGGCGGTTACCCGACTAACCTAACAGTTCATATTACGTTATCTCACCTCACATTCACACATACCGTAGCGTGCGTACAGCCGTGAATAAAATATTTTTTCATATTTTATTTGAGGTATTTAACGTGCACTTTCTCAACCGACTTATTATATCAGCACTCTACTTATAAACTAATTTAAATTTAGAACAGACACAACACCCAACCCCCGGGCGTTAGTACATCACTATGAAAGGGGAAACTCACACATTTTTCGGCCTTGCCAGGGATCGAACTGGGGAGCTTAACTCAGAAGGCAGGCACGTTATTGACTGAGCTAAGGTGTCAGATGATAAAATAACTAACAATAATTATAATAATTAAAAACCATTCTAAACGCATATTCTGAAGCAATACTTTATTTTATTTGGCCAAAGCCAGTAAAAACTTTAAAACATATTTAACATTTCTCGCGTTCCCTTCTGACCCCCTCTTCCCCCCACAAAGAGTTTACATGTCAGTGCAGCGGTGCTCACGTGGTCTGGGGTGTTACGTTTGCATTGCGCTCAGGTCAGGGGTTCATATCTCAGTTTTATCTACCTTTGTGATTGCAGGTAGTCCCAATGTTGTTCTCTCAAGTCACGTGTTTTCACGAACTCTTACCAAGACGAACGCAATCTTTGACACCTTCTGTTTTCCAGGTTAATTGCCTCCCCTCCCCTCGGAGTAAGGACAGATATTGCCACTGTGGCGAAAGTGTTTAAACCGCAGCTTTCAATTACCAGAGGGAGATGGTTTTAATGACTTTGTTATGCGGGTGTCACCATCACCAGGAGCAGTTGAGTTGCTTCTCTCAGAGCCACGTACAGAAATAGAGCATAAACCAGTTTATCCTACTAATATATAAACAAATTAGTTTTTCTGTCTTTAACGCAAAAATCACTGCATAGATTCTGATGTCATTTCGCATTCTATCAATAGACTGGACTGCCGATGACGGAAAGATCGGGGTTTGAACCTCAGTCTGGTTTATTGAGGGTGGTTTTTCCTAAACTACTTTCCACTTTCCCTCTAAAAATGCTGATATCCTTCCTCTAGATTCATTATTCTTCATTCCTAACATATTAGTGTAATTATTAGTAGGCCTACACATGCGTATAGTCCGGACAGGTAGTAATAGACTCGAACCCCGATTTTTTTAAATCATAAACAACTCAGTCTATTGTGAGAGTGACGCCTTAGACCATGCGGACACCGAAGCGGATAGCTGCCAGAAAGATATTTGTTTAGGAAAACTGTGTGTTGAACCTTATGACCCAGAAAACCAACAGGAACATAAACAGACAGGAAAACACATTTATAATACCGGTACTGGTAGAAACACAAAACCAACAGGAGGATACAACGGACAGGAAAACACTCCTTCCTATCTCTGATACCGTAAAGTTCGAGAACAATCTGTTCCCACACTTGTTAGGATTGTTATTATTACTGGCAGGGCTATAGTAGGATTCTTGTGGTCTAACAAATATAGGACTATGGGAAATAAATACTTGGATAGCTTTGAAATGTGTTGTTGGAGAAGATTAGAGAATATCATATGGACAGACAGGGTGACTTGTGAACAAGTCCTAACAACAGTGGGTGAGAAGATAACCATTTTGGGTGTGATTCTTCGGTGCAAAGCGAACCGAATCGGACGCATCCTTAGGAGGAAAAGTCTTCTGCACGACGTCATAGAAGGAAGGGTTGAGGGAGAGAGGAATTTAGAGCGGAGGAGGATTCAAATATTGGACGACTTGAAGGAAAGAATAAAATTCTAGGAGCTGAAAGAGGAGGCATAGGACGGGGCACATTGGTGGTCTAAGTTCACTGACAAAAGGAATGGACCTGTCGTGAGATAGAACAAATAATAATAAAATTAATAAGAACACTTTAGATAACATAGTTTTTATCCCCGATCAGCAATGATAGTATTTCACTATTTTAATAATGTTCTTGTCCGATATCCGAGATCTGTCGGTAGCGTGTCTGCCCTTTCCCTGTGATGAATTGACGTGGGGGGAGGGGGGAATGTTGTGGCTATTCTATATTAAAGTTGGTGACCTGGCGGACTAGGGGTAAGGTGTCAGACTTCTGTACTGGCGGCCGAGGTTCAATCCTCGGTCCCGGCACAGACTTATCTGATTACCAAACCCTTCCTTCACCTCTGACAAGACAACTTGTGAATGTGTGGAATGCCAACCCTCCACCGTGGTTCGGATTCCACGTTAAACTGTAGGTCCTCCATTTCATCTCACAATCACCCTACCATTACACATTAGCGTAAGTGCGTATAACCCGAACGGGTAGTAAGACGTGGTGCTAATATTATTATTATTATTAGCACCGCGTCTTACTACCCGTTCTGGTTATACGCACTTACGCTAATGTGTAATGGTAGGGTGATTGTGAGATGAAATGGAGGACCTACAGTTTAACGTGGAA
>CABFVX010000099.1:129469-147344 GCA_902151425.1 Timema shepardi | reverse complement strand
CGTCTTACTACCCGTTCGGGTTATACGCACTTACGCTAATGTGTAGTGGTAGGGTGATTGTGAGATGAAATGGAGGACCTACAGTTTAACGTGGAATCCGAACCACGGTGGAGGCCTGGCATTCCCCACATCCACAAGATGTCTTGTCAGAGGTGAAGGAAGGGTTTGGTAATCAGATAAATCTTTGCCGGGACCGAGGATTGAACCCCGGCCGCCAGCACAGAAGTCTGACACCTTACCCCTAGACCGCCAGGTCACCTGGTGCTAATAATAATAAGTATATTAAGCTATTATTTTGGAACCATTTTAAACCTTAAGTGCAAGTAGGTATGTATATGAATGGATGGATAAGAACGAGAGGGAATGAAATAGTTAATTAAGGATTTATATTGAACTTTATGACCACAAAGTTATTATATCAGTACATAGCTTGCAAACTAAATTCCCCCCAACACATTCCAATCCTAAATCTAGGAAATGTACACGGACAGACCCACACACCGTTATTAAATTATGGTTAAAGACCTGAGCCTTGAATCGAACTCTTGGTCTGTAGAGTAAAGAGAGCGTTCATCGAAACACATCATTCTGTTTTTTAAAAAAAGTTAGTGTTCTACTCGGGCGTTAGAGTCGCTGAGTTTTACACAAGGCTTTCAGTGACACATATTTCTACAAGATTTGTCGCGAGCCGAGCCGATTTGATCCGACAGTTTTAGAGGTTATTTGATTTAATTTAATGTATTCATACGTGTTGTGCAGCTGCCATTTTAAACAGATGGTTGTAGTTCTACAGTAGCCCCTTGACTTCTTTGGTGCTTACTGACAGCTGATGGCTTTGAAAAGTTACCAGACCAAATGATGTATCCCTACGCCGAACCAGATGATCTGCAAAAACATGTGTTTAGCAGCTGTCCCTTCTTACAGTCATTAATTTAGGTATATACCTAAATGTTGACTGTCAGAAGTCAGCTGTGAGCTGTCACTCAGCACCAAAGAAGCCACGGGGCTACTGTAGCAGTTTAACATATGTTGCCCGTTTCGAATTTTATTTAAAGTCATATAAAAGGATGGTTATGGTACAAATTCAATTAATGATTAACCCTTAAACTGGAAACGTATCCTATGAAATGCCCTGAATTTGTAATGTTTTTATTATTAACAAATGAATAGCTACTCTCGTGTTGAACTAGACTGCCGAAGATGGACAGATAGGGGTTTGATCCCGGCCGGGTACAACGAGGGTGTTTTTTCTAAATGGTTTCTCAATCTCCTTCCACGCTAATGTGGGTGCATTTCCTCTCAAGTAAGCTTCCTGACCCGCCTCGGTGGCGTAGTTGGCTAACGCGCTAGTCGTTTGAGCTCAACCGCTGAGGACGCAGAGATCGAGGTTCGAATCTCTGGTCGGGTGAACTGGGGGTGGTTTTTCCTAAATGGTTTTCCACTCCCCCTCCACGCAAATACGGGTTCACTTCCTCTAATTCAACCCGCTCAATTCCTAACCCATTAGCGTAGTTAGTACTTAAAGCGTATAACCCGAACGGGTAGTAAGACGCGGTGCTAAATATTATTATTATTTTTCTCGTAAAGATGCATGCACCACAGGCCAAAACTACAATATCCATAACTCTAGCCACGTTATCACGGTGGGCTGAATTCCTCCTGTGGGCTCCTTACAACATTTTCAGTTTAAGATTTTTGGGAGTAATTACAACATTTAACTAATCAGTGTGCGAACTTTCATCTTTTTACCTTGTCGGGAGGTTTGAGAAAAGTTCTGTACAAACAGACAGACAAATACTAATCCCATGGCTTTTATTAGGCCAATATATATATATATATATATATATATATATATTGGTCTAAATTTTTTTAGATAGCTTGAAAACAAAACTTATAACTATGCAGAAGTATCCAACATAGCCGGTTAAATGTATTTTTACTTATCATATGTATGGATATTTAATAAGTAATGCCACTTTAAATCTATGCAGGTTATGCATAGTTTTGAATCCAGAATAATCATAAGGTAGTAACTGAATCAAAGTTATCTCTTAGCTTGGAAAATATCTTGTGAGATACACTCCATTTATAAATATTTTTATGAACAAAATAAGGCACTAAGTAGACCTGTTATACAACTACTAACAAGAAGCTGTAATTATACCGTTGAATGTATATCTACATATATATATATTCAACGATTATACTATCCAAACGTAGACAAATCAAAAATAATATGTTAATACTAGTATAAGTACCCGGCCACTCATTGCATTGCTTCAATCTGCACAAAAAAAGAATCTTCATTTTATTTCTTCCAATTCAGTTTTTAATACATTTAAAAAATCTAATAACAAATTTTAAATTACAGCTTTGAGTTACACACGCTCGTTAAAGTTTCGGCCCTTTGCGTGCGGTAGATATCGTGCAATGCTCATGACAGACAGACAGATAGACAGACGAACTCTTAATTTTTTTTCAGCACCGTGTCTTACTACCCGTTCGGGCTATACGCCTATCTACTAATTACACTAATGGTTTTTAGGGATTAGGAAGCTTTATTATTATTATTATTATTATTATTATTTAGCACCGCGTCTTACTACCCGTTCGGGTTATACGCTTTAAGTACTAACTACGCTAATGGATTAGGAATTGGGAAGGTTGAATTAGAGGGATTGAACTCGCATTTTCGTGAAGGGAGAGTGGAAAACCATATAGGAAAAACCGCCCCCAGTTCACCCGACCGAGATTCGAACCTCGATCTCCCCGTCCTCAGCGGTCGAGCTCATCACGACAAGCGCGTTAGCCAACTACGCCACCGAGGCGGGTAAAAATAAGAAAACTTGAAAAAAATTAATCCTGATAATTTGGCAGAACCATTAATCATTAATAATGTCTTTATAAAAACTAAAAGTAGCCAAATTTGAAATCACACCTAATTTTTAATACATCCATAAAGTAGGAATTTCAGACTTTTTTTTATTTCACTATATGCATGCTTAAAAAAGAGTGTACTTAAAATAAAGTCTAGTTGTGTAAAATGTGGTCGTTTAAATGTCTGTCTACTTATTTCGGTGGCCTGTGTTCAATTACTTGAGAGGGCCAAAGATTAATCGCTGTGAAATAGAGACCGTTCCTTTCCCTTAAGAGATAAATAAATGTTCTGGGGCCTGGGTCACTGTGTTTAGGCTAGAATTAATTTAAGACAAACCATTAAAAATCCGTACAGGCATCAAATTCGCTATGAAAATTGCAGAAACCCATATTTCTTTGTGACTTCTAGTTAATACAAGATTATTCGTGTTTCTAATTTTGCCAACAGCATGGCGTGACAGGTTTATTCGTGTTTATAAGCTGCTGTCCATCATGGTGTGACAGGTTTATCGTGTTTCTAAGTTTCCCAACATAATGGCGTGACAGGTTTATTCGTGTTTATAAGCTGCTATGTCCAGCCTGGCGTGGCAAGCTTATTTGTGTTTCCAAGTTGCCCAACATAATGGCGTGACAGGCTTATTCGTGTTTATAAGCTGCTGTCCATCATGGTGTGACAGGTTTATCGTGTTTCTAAGTTTCCCAACATAATGGCGTGACAGGTTTATTCGTGTTTATAAGCTGCTATGTCCAGCCTGGCGTGGCAAGCTTATTTGTGTTTCCAAGTTGCCCAACATAATGGCGTGACAGGCTTATTCGTGTTTATAAGCTGCTGTCCATCATGGTGTGACAGGTTTATTCTTGTTTCTAAGTTGTCCAACAACATGACGTGGCAGGTTTATTGGTGTTTCTAAGTTGCCCAACAGCATAGCGGACAGGTTTATTAGGACTTCTAATTTGCCCAACAGCATGGTGTGACAGGCTATTTCGTGTTTCCCAACAGCATGGCGTGGCAAGTTTATTCGTGTTTCTAGGTTACCCAACAGCATAGCGGGACAGGTTTATTCGTGTTTATGAGTGATATCCAGCCTGGCGCGACAAGTTTATTCGTATTTTTAGGTTGCCCAACAGCACGGCGTGACAGGTTTATTCTTGTTTCTAAGTTGTCCAACAACATGACAAGGCAGGTTTATTGGTGTTTCTAAGTTGCCCAACAGCATGGCGTGACAGGTTTATTAAGACTTCTAATTTGCCCAACAGCATGGCGTGACAGGCTCTTTCGTGTTTCCCAACAGCATGGCGTGGCCAGTTTATTCCATTTTCTAAGTTGCCCAACAGCATGGCGTGACAGGTTTATTCGTGTTTCTAAGCTGCTATCTAGCCTGGAGTGACAAGCTTATTCGTGTATCTAATTTGACGGCCTACCCGGTAGCTAAAAGACTCCCTGGTGCTCTATGTCTAGTTAGTATCAAAGGTAAGTTACGCTGTCATGTATGACACTCACCTGATTTCCGACGGCGCCCTGTACGCGGCGCTGGTGACGTAGATCTCGGAGCCTTCGACGTCTGAAGGAGGCGGTGGAGGGCGGTACTTGTTCTTGCGGTTGGGCGGCCTAGGGGGCGGTCGTCTCTCGTTGATGGACACGTACTCTGAGACTGTGCGGTCAGAGGCTGCGCCCCTCTGGCTCTCCTCCCCGTCCGTGGAGTAGCCCCGGTGGACGAACACCGGCTCCCTGGGGACGGATGCCACATAGTGGTGCTTGGTCACCTTGCGCGCCATCTCACCTGGCAACAACACGCTCACAGAGTTACAAGGTGTGACCCTTAGGGCCAGTTTCATAGTCAAATTTAGTACGCCTCAAGTGCGGCGCTACACTAAGTACAAGACGACACCTACCTAGACTCGAATGGAATGGGCCGTTCTCGCATAGGAAACTGGCCCATTCCATTCGAGTTTAGGTAGGTGTCGTCATGAACTTAGTGTAGCGCCGCACTTGAGGCGTACTAAATTTGACTATGAAACTGGCCCTTACAGAAAAAGTTATTTGCTTCGTAAAACTATTCAGTTAATTAAAGTTATCAAAAGCTTCTAATAATACGTCCTTTAGCATTATAACTGTATAATCGACTTTTTCAAGATTAATAGAAATAAATATAGCGGTTGTATCAAGAAGACATAATATAGTAAGTTATAAAGTATTATATTCACGGTAACCTGGTGATCTAGAGGTAAGGTGTCAGACTTCTGTGCTGGCGGCTGGGGTTCAATCCCCGGTCGCGGCAAAGATTTATCTGATTACCAAACCCTTCCTTCACCTCTGACAAGACATCTTGTGAATGTGGGGAATGCCAGGCCTCCACCGTAGTTCGGATTCCACGTTAAACTGTAGGTCCTCCATTTCATCTCACAATCACCCTACCATTGCACATTAGCGTAAGTGCGTACAACCCGAACGGGTAATAAGACGCGGTGCTAATAATAATAATAATAATAATATATTCACACTTTTATCTTATTATAACTGGCCAACATACAATATAACTTACAAAAAGTTTTTTTTTAATTTAGAGAAGAGGCCACACAAGTTATAAGCTTCAATATATGTCGTTTTTTTTAAATTGTATATACACAGGCGCACAAATACTGGTTGTATCGAAGTATTCAACCATCCGGTTCGCCATATTTATTTATGAGGTGTAGGTAAACTTTTAGAAGCTCTCATTTAAAATTAATATATAGACCTATATGAAGTATTTAACCTGCTTTTTCTAAAACGACTGATTATATCAACACACGACTTATAAACTAACTTAAATCTAATAAAGACACAACATCCAGCTCCGGCTGTTAATTCATCACCGTGAAAGGGTAAACCAATATATCACCACTTATGTATTTTTCGGGCATGTCAGGAATCGAACTGAGCTCAGCAGACATTGACGCTATCGACTGAGCTAAGGTGTCGGACCTCTGATTTGTAAATCATTTTTAAATGTACTCCAACCGCCACTACCCAAAAAAGAAAAAAATGAAACATACAATCTATTATTTTCATATTTTATTAATGTAAAAAAACGTTTTAAAGAAGGGGAAAAAAATATTGTGAAAGTTTTGACTGCAAAAAAGTGACAGCTGATCCTTGCCGATAATATGGCTAGGCCTTGCGCGTATGGTTACATGAAGGTAGATCCGGTAGATTTTTCTGTCAGATAAGACTGTTTGTAAAGAAGCTCAGGTTTACAATCATGACAATCGTTATTACAGTTGAGATTCGGACGTAATCCATTCCCCCATTTGACCTTCACTGCTTGTTATTCGTTTACCGGGAGGTTGGTTGACTCACGAGACCAGACTATTAATACGGCCATAAGTAAAATATCCCTAAACATTGATAGTCACGTGATTTAACACGTCAGATTTGTAACAGACCAGTTTTTCGGTGATGTCTGATTAGGTTGCTGGTTCGAATCTTAAGATGGTTGCACCTGGAGTGGTTTTCCATGTATGATTTTTTCCAACTTCTCTGAAGTTTAATTCAGGCGCATTTCCTCTATGCTATCCTCTTGTCCTTACCTTTAGATTAGGTCAATAATTACACTTCTGGTGAACGTACTAGTTTAAAAAAAGATCTACCGGGTAGGCCCAAGTTTTTTTAGCACCACATATTACTACCCGTTTGGGCTATACGCCCATATACTAATTACGTTAATGGGGTTAGGAAGGTTATATTTAGAGGAGGTGTAACCGAATTTGCGTGGAGAATTTGTGGAAAATCATTTTAGAAAAACCACCCTCAGTACACCCGTCCGAGAGTCGAACCTCGATCTCTCCGTCATCGGCAGTCTAGTCTACTGTGAGAGTAGCGCGTTAGACTGCGTGGCCACCAAAGCGGGTTGAATTAACTATTGAAACTCTTAATCATCCTCAATACAGAAACCCCCCCCCCCACCCTTTATTGAGAAATATATTTTGAATAGGGGTTCATCCATAAATCACGTAACGATATTGAGAAAGCGGTAGGAGGGGGGGAAGGTGTGTATATCACAGTGTTATGTAACACAGATCTTATATTTAGATTATAATGTAGAAATAATAATATTATTGGTTATGTCCGCATCGTTAGTAAACATACTTATAGATAACTTCCGATTTTAAGAAATATTACATCTGAGTCCCTCTTTTAGTGTCACAAAAAACTTCTCTATGAAATGATGACATTCACTCTTGATGTGGAAAGCTACGTATTATAATAATATTTAGCACCGCGTCTTACTACCCGTTCGGGTTATACGCACTTACGCTAATGTGTAATGGTAGGGTGATTGTGAAATGAAATGGAGGACCTACAGTTTAACGTGGGATCCGAACCACGGTGGAGGCCTGGCATTCCCCACATTCACAAGATGTCTTGTCAGAGGTGAAGGAAACTTTTTATAGCTGTCGTAAGAAAATTAGGGTATACAAAGGAGTTATTTAAAAAATATAAAATAGTGAATAAACTTTCTTTTTGATGTAAAACAAATCTGCACCCCCCATCGGTGGGCACACGGATTAAACGTCAGTCTCTTATTTTCTGATTTTTTTCAAAATTTGAAGTTGGTGTTCGAATTGTGGCCGGATGTATTGAGGTTTTTATTTTCTTACATGGTTTTTCGCACTATATCCCACTCAAGCACCGGTAACTTCCCTCTAAATCATACATTACTCATGCCTACCCCATGTGGATGTGGATATCCCGGATGGGTAGTAAGACAGAGGCGTAGAACAAACTGCTGGCATAGTGAGCTCACGAAACCAGACATCGATCAATCGAGTTGATAATCGATGAAATGCGGCCAGCGATGAAGGAATGAAACATTGCCAAATGTATTTGGGTCAAACACTTTCTTTGACGCGGGCGGTGTTCGCGCGGCCCCAGTTTATCGAGGGCCGCGGGTATCGGCGATGGAAACAAAGAAAGGTCGAACCAGTGGCGTGAGGCGATCTCTCGGGTCGACGGTTCGGCGTCACGCTCCACTTGACGCCACTGCCACACTCGCTGACTCCTTTGGTCCTAGGTGTTGGGTCCCTGGGTTAGAGGGCCACAAAAGAAGCGTGAGATTTTGGGTTTTTGACGGTTCCCTGTAATCTGCATGGGATTGCGCTCGCTCGCTATGTTTGGTATTAAAAGTTTTTAGTCTATTATTAGAGTTTCTTTAAATTGAAAAATGACACCTGGACACAGGATTATGGTAGCCCCATGCCTTCTTTGGTGCTGGCTGACGGCTTTAAAAAAGTTACCAGACCATATTATGTACCCCTACGCCAAACCAAATGATCTGCAAACCCATGTGTTTAGCAGCTGTCACTTCTGACAGTCAAAATTTAGGTATATACCTAAACGTTGACTATCAGAAGTCAGCTGTTAGTTGTCAATCAGCACCAAAGTAGTCATGGGGCTACTGTAGAACCCGGGACCTCTGGTTTAGTACGCCAATGATCTAACCACTGAAAATAATTGAGCAATCGGTAATGGAGCGGTTGTTTTCTAAACGTGGGTCGGAGCCTTACCCCAAATTTTATTTTTCCTTCAAAATATATTTATAATTTGAATATTATTGTTGAAGGTGAAGCGAAGGAGATTTTAACCTTCGACCATTAGTCACACACACACCCAATATGAAGTCTCCAAATAGGAAACTAGTTTTTAAAAACGACCGTTAGAATTTAATTTATATAGCAGTCAGAAGGTGACATCAAACAATAAGACAGCAACTACATCATAATGTCGTATTTTAATCGTTGTTATCTCTATAACAGAATCGTGAGGCTTCATCTTGTTGACTTTCATCTTCTCAAGACTTAAGAAAGCGGAAAAATAGAAGAAGAAACTTGAGATTTAGAGCGATCACAGTCTGAATAACATCGTGACTATGTGGTAATTGTTCCAGTAAGAATTTAACTGAGACCTCTTTTCTTCCATGATATTTTCTTCAGGATGGCGTCCGATACAATAAATAGCAAAAACAGAATAAAATAATAAGCATGGCTTGGACATTTCCGACAGTTGAAAAACTACAGTCCAAATTTTCATAGGGATAACTTTTTCTGACAGAAAAGTTATTCGATTTACTTTCATGTGATTTTCAGCACTTAATTTTGAAAGATATTATTAATACCTGTAAAATAACACTAAAATTATTATTAGCACCGCGTCTTACTACCCGTTCGGGTTATACGCACTTACGCTAATGAGTAATGGTAGGGTGATTGTGAGATGAAATGGAGGACCTACAGTTTAACGTGGAATCCGAACCACGGCGGAGGCCTGGCATTCCCCACATTCACAAGATGTCTTGTCAGAGGTGAAGGAAGGGTTTGGTAATCAGATAAATCTGTGCCGGGACCAAGGATTGAACCCCGGCCGCCAGTATAGAAGTCTGACACCTTACCCCTGGACCGCCAGGTTACCTACTATAACACTAAAAGTATTTTGAAATGGTATCAATATTGAACTCAAAAGATAGGTTTGTATTTTCTAAAATATTCTTTCATAACCAGAGCCTACTATATTAATCATACAGTTTTTTATTTTTCCACACATATCAGACGGGCCTTCTGCTGACGTATAGATTGGGGCTCGAATCCCAGTTGTATCTAATTAGGATGGGGTTTTCTAAATGGTTTACCACTCTCCTTCCATAGAATGCTACGTTCCTCATCCCAACCCATCAGAGTAGATATAATAATAATAATTATAATAATTATTATTATTAGTGGCCTGGTGGTCTAGGGGTAAGATGTAAGACTTCTGTGCTGGAAGTCTGGGGTTCAATACTCCTAGGGGCTAAGTGGGGTAAGGTGTCAGATTTCTGTGCTGGGGTTCCGGGGTTCAATCCTCGATCCCAGCATAGATTCATCTGATTGCCAAATCCTTCCTTCACCTCTGACAAGACGTGCCTTAATCACAACTTGTGAATGTGTGGAATGCCAGGCCTCCACCGTGGTTCGGATCCTACGTTAGAGCGTAGATTCTCCATCTCATCTCATAATCACACTACCATCACACATTAGCGTAAGTGCGTATAACCCAAGCGGGTAGTATGACGCGATGCTATTATTATTATAGCCTGAACAGGTAGTAAGACGTGGTGATAAACCAATATTAATTTTCATTCAAGTATGTTTTGTCATTTTAACAAGTGAGATCAATGTATATAGCTTGTAAAATTGAAATAGCATATCTGTCAGGCATCCGTAACGGCTCCCACGCGGAAAAAGGCAGTAGTCTGGCATGTCTGGTGTTCTGATGGTGGGGGTGGTTAGAGTTTCGAATCCCGGTCTGGTGCAGTGGGGTTCACTACAGGTGATTTCTCATGGAGTTTTATTCCCAGCCTCTTTTCCTACAAATGTAGGTTCACTTCTTCCAAACTTATTCTCTAACATCTACCACTTAAATTATTTATCCGTCAATAACAGGTGTTTTTAAAGGGTTTCTCTTACTCCGCTTCTTACTAACCGACAGGGATATACTCATCTAATCACACAAATGAGGTAGGAAGAGGAAAGGTAGAATTTAGGGAAAATGTACCCGAGTTTGAGTTGAGGTAAATAGGGAAACTATTTAGGTAAAACACATTTCAATATTCCCATCTGGGATTCAAACCTCGACAGGAAAAAAAACCTCGATAATCTTAACGCTTAACATGTGTGTTCAACGATGCGACTTACGTAAGCTTACCAATTAAAAAATAATTTCTAATATTAAAACTAGTTTCTCTCAGAAATACGATGACGTCATTTGATCAAACTGTGCCCATGTGTTACGTGGTAGGATCGGTGGGAGGGTGAAGCAGTACTTGGTTACTCTACCAGCTGGATTAACAATTATTATTGAACCACCGGTAATATCTTGTGGCCAGTTATTGGTTTTAATTGAACGATGAACGATAAGCAGCATACCCCTCCCCCCTCCATTTTNCCCCCCCCCCCTTTCCCCCCTCGCAAAGCTGCTGATGCAGTTGTCAGACTCAAGAGTTCCGTTTGAACTGGTTATTCGATGGGTGGATTGACAAAGGTATTGTATTCAATCACATATATTATAGAATTAATTGTGACCTGGCGGTCTAGGGGTAAGGTGTTAGACTTCTGTGCTGGCGGCCGGGGTTCAATCCTCGGTCCCGGCACAGATTTATCTGATTACCAAACCCTTCCTTCACCTCTGACAAGACATCTTGTGAATGTGAGGAATTCCAGGCCTCCACCGTGGTTCGGATCCCACGTTAAACTGTAGGTCCTTCATTTCATCTCACAATCACCCTACCATCACACATTAACGTAAGTGCGTATAACCCGAACGGGTAGTAAGACGCGGTGCTAATAATAATATAGAATTAATTGAAAAATTACACATGGACACGGGAATCGAACTTGGAACCTTTTACTTAGCGCACCATTTCTTTCTGGCACTTAGCTATCCAGGACCGTCCCGTTTTCAGGGCCATTCTTTACTTATATTTAATTATCATTTATATGTTGATGTACGTGTGAATATCATGAGCTACTAGGAGCTATTATTGATATCACAGCCACTGATGAGACTGTTTATGCTGACAATAGTACTTGTCAAGCGAATCAAGATGGAATAAAACTAAGAAACTATAGAATTAAATATTAATATCGCGTGGCTAGGCTACATCATTCGTAACCCAGTAGTGGGAAAATTAGCCAGTATTAATGTACCGTTGCCTAGGGGACTCCCAAATGTACTAATCGTTCATCCTTTCCTTAGAGGTTCTTTCCATGTCCTGATAAGATGAGGGTGATAGTGAGTATGAGGGTGTGAAATCAGTGGAAACACTTAAACCTAACTTAAGCCTAATTAACCAAACCCTTGTGACCGTTAGGGTCATTCACCTTTCTGGGAAAAAAATAATAATCCCAAGGCACCAGCCGGGAAACGAACACAGTAGCTTTAGGCTCGTAGGTAGGTGCACTGACCACTACACCACGTGACGGTTAGCTATATAATTAAGTATAGCCAGGCTATTATGAAAAGTGAAGCTTGGGGGATTTGATTTCGGTTCAATTCCCTTGTCCAGATGTCAATTTTTCAATTTATTTGGGTATGATCCAATGGTCCACTCTCCCAATAAACTAGACTGATGACAGGGAGATTGTCGTTAGATTTCCGGTAGGGTGTACTAGGGGTGATTTTATTTTAACGGGTTTCCATTCTCCCTCCACGAAAATGCGGGTACATTTAATTTAATTACAACCTTTCTCATCTTGTCTGAATCCGTAATTATAATCATTAAGCCTCAAGACTCGCATTTTATATAATACTTAATTGAATAGCGTTGCTTTCCTCCACATCTCTTTAGTTTTTCCGGTGAAGGGGTGGTTGGAGCTAGAATCAAAACCGGGTGTAGTGAGGTTATTTTTCCCAGATTATTTCCCACTATCACTCCACCTAAACGCGGGGGCATTTCCTCTAAATCACACCATCCTCATCCCTACCTCACTATCACTATTAAATGAGGATAGCCCGGACGGGTAGTAAAACAGTGCAAGAATAAAACTGAAAATATCCCACATAGTTGTTTGGCTCTATATTATTCTGATTGAAACTGAAGCTAAGTCAAGTTAGTTTGTAAGACGTGTGTCGATACAACCGTGTGTTTAGAAAGTGCGCGATAAATCCTTTATTTATTTTTTCACCGAGTCTTGGTACCCGTTCGAGCTGTATACATTAATTTATCAAACTAAAAGGATAGGAATGAGAAAGGTATGATTTGAGAGGAAAATTACCAGAATTTGCGTGGTGGTAGGTTGGAAAAACCTTTCAGTTAAAAACCACCCTCGGTACATCCGACTTGGATCCCAACTCCAATCAACCCTGCATCGTCAATCCAGTCTGTTGCGAGAATGACGCGTCAGACCATGAGACCAGCGATGCGGATAAATCAATTTTATAAATTACTAAGCTTCATTAACCAAAGGTCCGTGAAGTAGTTATTTCCTGGATGGACGCTTGTGTTGTCCGTGATACAGGAGGGCGTATACCCCCCTTGAGCCCCCGTACCATCACGTGTACTTGGTCCAGTGGGTACAGAGCGACCCCTTGCAGCTGCCGGTCAAGCATCGGTGCCGTTACCTGGCAGATGATGTCAACACACGAGAATACTCTGTGACGAGGATCACGTTCGTCTAGACTCAATATCATCGCTGAGGGAACTATAGTTCTTATGGAGGAAATCTTTATCTTCGCTCTCTCTCTCTTGGTTAACTGACGACATATCTCCTCACTCTCAGCTATACTCCGATTTTGGTTAGAAGAACAGTAGAGACAATTCAACCATATTTATTTGTGGACAAAATTGATAGTATTTTTTATATTAATTGTGTTATTCTATATAATTTATATTGATAATATCTACCAAAAATGACAGCCGCATATAACATGACTTGATGTATGAATATATTTAAATTGTTTTAGTAACGCTAGTAACTAACTTCTACTGTTATTCCTACCAAAATCATACCATAGAAAATTGTCTTCCATTTGAGAGTAGATTGATCACACAAAAACGAGATAATGGCAACGCTGTTTCCCAATAATAGCCATGCAGTTCCCTCAGCGATTTTATCTAGTGTAGCTAACCACGCCACCTCTCCTCGGTAGGTTTTAGTGAACTCATAGGACATCGGACTCTGACCTAAGAAGATAGAGGATCGATTACAAAACGACGTTTTTTTTGTTTGTTTTTTACATAACGTAGTATCTAATTCTTTCTCCAAGCATTTCAAATGCTTGTGTATTTCCTTATAATTCTATCCACCTCTTTTAGACATGATGATTTATAGGGAGCCCACTTCGGTGGCTGAATGGTATAAGGCGTCATTCTCATGCTTGACTGGCCTGCTGAAGACCGGGAGATTGGTGTTCGAATCACAGTTGGGTCTACTGAGGGTATTTTTTCTAAATATTTTCCCCATTCTGCTTCCACGCAAATGAGGGTACACTACCTCTAAAATTATTCCTTACTCATGCTTACCCCATTAGAGTAATCATCATAATATAATGTGGTGATAAAAAAAAATTCATAGAGATGTGTGAAGTTCACTTTTTAAATTCGAAGCAAAGTCGAAGCAAAGGTTCAAACATTCAAAGCAAAGTCAAAGTCTGAAGTCAAAGATATTGTTTTGGTTGTTGTCTCATAACACTATTTTCACTTTCTAAACATTCCAATACATGCATCTAGGTATAAAGAAAGGTGTGGACTTTTAAACAAACACAAGTTATTATTCTATGGTGGCATATTTGAAATTATCTCTGCTTACGTTGTGGGTGTCATTTAAATACCAGTAGGTGTTGAAATATATTTAGTAGTGGTTCTAAGAAATGATTATACCATGTTGAAATATGTCATTTTAATTAGTTACTACAAATTTGTGTTCTTAAAATATCAAAGTTTTCTTTTTCCTTCGAAATGTTTCAAAGATGTGAGGGATATTGTGAGTTTCGAAGGGTTTTTTAATCTCCACGTTTTATTACCTGTTATGACCTGGTGGTCTAGGGGTAAGGTATCAGACTTCTGTGCTGAGGGTCCGGGGTTCAATCCTTGGTCCTGGCACAGATTTATCTGATTGAAAAAACCTTCCTTCACCTCTGACAAGACATCTTGTGAATGTGAAGAATGCCAGGCCTTCCACCGTGGTTCGGATCCCACGTTAAACTGTAGGTCCTCCATTTCATCTCACAATCACCCTACCAATACACATTAGCGTAAGTGCTTATAGCCTGAACGGATAGTAAGACGCGGTGCTAATAATAATAATAATAATAATAATAATAATAAATCCTGTTCAGGCTATGCACATATATGATAATTACTTTAATGAGATAATTATTCTGATAAATTGTTGAAATTTATTTTTCTAACATATTAATTTCTTTATAATGTGATGTAACCCACTTTGGTGGCCGTATGGTGTAAGGCGTCACGCTCGCAATAGACTATAATGCTGATGAAGGAGAGATCAGGGTTCGAATCTTGTGTGAGTGTACTGGGAGAATGTTTTCCCACTCTCCCTCTACACAAATGGGGGTACACTTTCTCTAGGTACTCAACCTTCCTCATTCCTAACATACTAGTATAGTTAGTATAAATGTGTACAACCCGAACGGATAGTATGACGCGATGATTAAAAAATAAATTAAGTGTATGTCACTAGACCTTGCGACTATGAGCTATAACAACACCGGAAGAGAAACAAACATTCAGTTCTTCAACCGGAAGTGACGACATGGCGCAGGGCGTCAAGGTATTCAAACAATAATGAACATAACTGGCCGTGAAGTGGCTTGAAGTAGTAAATCTACAGGAGGGTTTTGGTAGAAAGGACCTTTTAGAAAATATAAACTTTTATTTTGCAGTCAACATCGATAAGATTTTACTATATCATTAGTGTTAGTATTAATATTATCTATAAAAAATAACAGCTGCAGATCACATCACTTGACGAATATGAATAAATAAATATATAAATCTGAATCGTATATTAAGCTAGATTTTTTCTTTTACATCCAATAAAAGAATTAAAACCATAAAAGAGCGCATTTGAACCATGATCCATTAAACTAAAATTTAGATATCTGCCACGTGAATTACGTAGGCTACATAAAATGTTTTAATTAAATTGTTTATTATATTTTTAAAAACAGATCAAGGTTGATCAAGTTTGACTTTTATTAGAGTTGAACATGGAGTTACATCCCATCAAATCAGAGCCTTTTATCTATTTGGAATTAAAATTTTGAATCTGATTTGAAAATTTAAAATATTAGAGGATTCCGAAATTCATATCGAATCCAAATATTAGTTTCGGAATCAAAGTTTTGGAGCTTCGTACCTTGTTGACCTTTTATAATGTCCTTCGTACCAGAATCCTCTCATACCAGTGGTACTACCTCGAACACGAATAGTACTTGGCGGAACGTTATTTAACTCATTGTCTTGTCAAGGACCTGTTCATTCCGTTCGAAACGTTTCGGAGAAATAAGGGGCTGTCCACTCTTGGCTGACAAGAGGTCCCGTGTTCGTATACTTTTAGGAACACACTGACAAGGTGGGGAGAGATAAAGTAGAATTTTAGTAAGAATATAGTAGGGTTTTGGTAGAAATACACTAGGATTTTAGTAGGAATACATTAGGGTTTTGTTAGGAATACATTGATGTAATATTTAGCACCGCGTCTTACTACCCGTTCGGGTTATACGCTTTAAGTACTAATTACTCTAATGGATTAGGAATTGGGAAGGTTGAATTAGAGGAAGTGAACCCGCATTTGCATGGAGGCAGAGTGGAAAACCATTCAGGAAAAACCACCCCCAGTTCACCCGACCGAGATTCGAACCTCGATCTCCCCGTCCTCAGCAGTCGAGCTCAACACGACAAGCGCGTTAGCCAACTACGCCACTGAGGCGGGTAGGAATACATTAGGATTTTGGTAGGAATATAGTAGGATTTTGGTGGGGATACAGTAGGATGTTGGTAGAAATACACTAGGATTTTAGTAGGAATACATTAGGGTTTTGTTAGGAATACATTAGGATTTTGGTAGGAATATAGTAGGATTTTGGTGGGGATACAGTAGGATGTTGGTAGAAATACATTAGAATTTTAGTCGGAATACAGTTGGATTATGATAGAAATACAATAGGATTTTGGTAGGAATACACTAGGATTTTGGTAGGAATACACTAGGATTTTGGTAGCAATACATTAGGATGTTGGTAGGAATACAGTAGGATTATGGTAGAAAAACACTATGAGTTTGATAGAAATGCCGTAGGATTTTAGTATAAATATAGTAGGATTTTGGTAGGAAGGAACTTAAAACATACATAAGCATACTTACCTTACAGTTAGAATTGATAACACCCTATTCGGTGGCGGCATGGTCTAAGGCACTACTCTTGCAGTAGACTAGACTGTCGATGATGGGGTGATTGAGGTTCTAATCTCGGTAGGAGGAATTAAGGAGACTTTTTTCCAAAATTGTTTTCTAGTCGCCCTTCACGCAATTGTGGGTACACTTCCTCTAAATATAATATTTCTAATCCCTAAAACCATTAGTGTAGTTATTACATAGGTGTATAACCCAAACGGGTAGTAAGACATAGTGATAAGTTATATAGTATATAGGTATTAGTTATCACTAGTGTTTGTTAATAAATTATAGGTATCTATTGATATTATCTACCAAAAGTTACCACCACAGATTGCATGACCCAACGTACGTGCGAACCAGGCGGCTGCCCCGGGCGCCGGCTCGAGGGGGTGCCAAACACAGCTAAACCTAACCTACAGTAGCCCGGGCATTATATTAAAATAATCCCCAAGCCTAACATAACTTAGGCGTAGTAGAAGAGTTGCTAAGCATAACAATCGTTCACTTGTTGATGCTAACATGAAATTTACATATTAGTATGATTTTGTGGTGAGATAATTAGAAATTAGTGCCAATATCAAAAGGTTATTTTACATTAGCCATCTTGAAAAGATGGCACCTTAATTTACCGTTCATATTGTCAAAGTGTTTGTTAAACTTACAATAAAAAATAGAAGATAGCATTGTCTACAAAATAGGTTCCTATAATTTCACTTTCAATCCTAACAGTTTTTGTAAAATCTCGAAGGGAAAGGTTTAGCGTATAATTAACATTTGTGGAGTTTCTCTTCAGATTATTTTCTTATCACGCCCAGGCTACGTTAGGTTTGGGGATTATTTTCAAATTTTCACAGAGTCAAATCGCCATGGGAAATATGGAAGCTGACAGCTAGCAGAAGACTTAAAGAATAGTCAAAACAATTTTTTTTTTTGTGAAAGTTTTGACTGCCAAAAGTGACAACAAATCAACATATTATGGTTTTGTAGATCATATGGTTTGGCGAATGGATACATGAGCGTATATCTGGTAACTTTTACTGTCAGTTAACACCACTCCTATGGCGAA
>CABFVX010000099.1:80013-129445 GCA_902151425.1 Timema shepardi | reverse complement strand
GGGGGGGGCACAATGCCATCCCGTCCTCGGGCCGCCCCTGACTAGTTATAAAGTGGGGTGAGAGGGGCTTCGATTTAATCGTTTGTAGTATTTCTTAGCAAAACGTTATTTTTTTAGTAAAATAAATCAAATATATCTTTATTTGATACATTCATTACAATTTTATATACATGACAGCTCATGAGTAATGATCACGGGCATATTGACATTTAAACAGAAAGTTTGTTGACCTCGGTGGTTCTGAGGTAAAGTGCTCACCTCAGAATCTGATGTTTGTGGGTTCAAATCCTGATTTTTCTTGAGCTTCCTTCGTAGAGCAAGTAAATCCATCGGTCCCATTCCGATTGATGAACTCTCGTTCATAGAAATTCCCGAGCGCTTATATAATCAGTCAGTCCAGAAAGTGCACGTTAAATACCTCAAATAAATAAATAACATAAACTTTTTAAATCGAGATAAAATGTGTTAGCCAAGCTACGCAATACTCACGAGAGATATTTAATAACTGTTGCTCACGTTTAGAAATGAAAACATAATAGGATTTCCCATGGCTATGAATTTACGTTCTATTCAGCGGGTTGTAAAGAAATAACGTTGAAACAGAAATTATAAATTCTTAAATAATTCTATAAATAGTCTTACAGTGCCACAAAATGATTATTTTTTATCTTGAAGTAGATTTTATTTGTAAATGTGTTTTTTCTAAATCCTCTATAACTTATTCTATTTGGCTTGGTCACGAAAATGTCCTGTCTAGATGTAGATTAAACAAGACAGTGGAAACATATGGTTCTGTAGAATAGGAAACAAGAAAAAGGTAATTTTAAAAATCAAGTCAATGTTTTCAAGGCGCAAATAGTAAAATGATTGTATTATTATTATTAGCACCGTGTCTTACTACCCGTTCGGGTTATACGCAAATGATTGTAAGTTCGTCAGAGGAAGAGGGGAAGTGTTATCTTAATATTTAGCACCGCGTCTTACTACCCGTTCGGGTTATACGCTTTAAGTACTAATTACACTAATGGGTTAGGATTTGGGAAGGTTTAATCAGAGGAAGTGAACCCGCATTTGCGTAGAGGAAGAGTGGAAAACCATTTAGGAAAAACCACCCCCAGTTCACCCAACCGAGATTCGAACCGTGATCTCCCCATCCTCAGCAGTAGAGCTCAACACGACAAGCGCATTAGCCAACTTCACCACCGAGGCGGGTGGGAAGTGTTATCAGTAGATAAGCTAGAGGCCCACACAGGATGAACGGCTCATTTTATTTCTTTTCTTTAAATTTCGTCCACTGGTGTCTTAAGTGTGATAACGTTTAGTTTGCTAGTGCGTCAAGTTAATATGCCACCCGATTCGCAACATAACTTACTTTGAAATTCTCATGTAGGCAACGTCCAAGAGGTAATGTGAGGAGTTCCTCCTGTTCGATGACGTCACGTGTCCATCTGTTGCTCCCAAACGCTTGCTTGTCCTACAATCCCAGCCGGACAGTGAAAGTGGTACCTCTGAGCCGTATTATGTAACTGGATAAGGTATCGTCTCGCGACTGTTGGAAGTCCAGCCGCCATCTTGACAATCGCACCGGATATCAATCGACACAGGTTAAGGTAATCCGGTGGAAAGCGAGTGTTTGATTTATTAGAACGAATTGGCGTGCTCTTTCAACCATTTTTTTTATACACGCTCTAGTGACAGTTTCTGATTACTGGTGGTGTATATTTAAATTAATTATTTACGAATCAAACTAGGTGGTCTTGGGGTAAAGTGCTCGCCTCAGGACCCGATGGTCCTGGGTTCAAATCCATACCACAACTGATTCGGAGGAGAAGTAGATAGATCGTGGCACGTAAAAGAACCCTGGAAGGTATGTTAAGATACCTATCCTGAGATAACTGGTAGGCCATTTCGCGCTCGCTCATATAAATTCTCGTGTGCTGATAGAATAAGTAGGTTAAAAAAAAGTGAACGTTAAATACCTCAAATAAATAAAAAATAATCATTACTTATGAGTCGTAGGTCTACCTAAGAAAATAATTGATTTATTTGCGCATCCAAATCACAGTTTTTTTTAGTAAATCGCAGAGCAGGTTCATCCTTTTCGATTTATGTGCAAATCCAAACCTCACACTTTAAAAAAAACAACACCTCAAACACGTTTTTTTATTACATTGGGGAGGGTGCCTTATTAACAACGTCCATAAATACACCGAAAAACGTAAATTACAGCTTTTTACATATTTCTGCTATGCTCTTGAAAATTAGTAAACTTAATATGATAATCCTCTAATTTAAAAATAAAATTGAAATCGGCTTGGTAATACCACACAAATTGTCGGGGAAATAAATTATCGAGGCTTACCCTTTGAATAGTTTTAAGATTTGTAAAT
Source organism: Timema shepardi (assembly GCA_902151425.1). NCBI lineage: Eukaryota > Metazoa > Arthropoda > Insecta > Phasmatodea > Timematidae > Timema > Timema shepardi. The sequence continues at coordinate 127,055 of CABFVX010000099.1, read as the reverse complement.
TTGTTTAGAGGATTTTATTAAAAGGATAATCCCAATAATTTGGGTAAAACTTCGTTAATCTTTGCCGAAAATATTCTCTCCACGTTTCAAATTTAGCTAGCAGAACCTATACAGTAACTATCGCTTCCAGTAGCTAAAGTTTTATGAATACATTTCCGACAATGACGTGATTTTAGAAGGTAATCAATCAATTACCAGAGTTGAAACGACACAGGAATATAAACTGGGAACTTCGACTTAAAATATTAAAGATCCACCACTGATCTGTCCAGGTTCATCCCAAGGTCATATTTATAGTTGATTCTAGGCACTGTATGAACCTGGATAGATCAGTGGTAGAGCATTGGTGCACTAAACCCAAAGGTCTCAGGTTTCAATTATTCCCGTATCCAGGTGTAATTTTCAGACACTTTTTTCCCCCCTCTTCACCATGTTTTAGTTTCCATTTGGATTAAACGCGTACATTAAGTACACACCGTATTGTATTGGTCAGTGCACCTGGCTACGAACCTAGGGCTCCTGAGTTCTTTTCCCGGCTGGCACCTTGGGTATTTTTCCCGAAAGGGGAACCACCCCAACGGCCAACAGGGTTTGGTTAGTTACTCTAAAGCTAGTTTTAAGTGTTTATATTAGTTTCACACTCTCATACTCACAATCACCCTCACCTCATATCATCGGGACATGGAAAGAGCCTCCACGGAAAGGATGCACGATTAATTTATTCGGGTGTCCCCTGGGCAACGGTACATTAGTATTGGATAATTTATTGACGCACATTATTATTATTATTATTATTAAATACGCAAATAAGTTGGGATGATACAGATATAATTTTTAGAGGAAATATATTCTCATTTGCGTGGAAAGAGAGTTGGAAACCATCTAGGTGAAAAAAAAAGCCTCAGTACATCTGACCAGGATTCGAGCCCCACCACTGGCAATCCAGTCAGTTACGAACGACTCGGGTTTAACTCTATTTAAATGAATACCTATAATGGACAATTATTACTTAACGAAAATTTCACTGTATTATATACAAAAATTGGAGGTGAAGACCCACACATGGGAGCAAGTGGAATAAACATCAAGCTCATCTTGTCTTGTCGCCGATGACGAGAAAGTTTGGGTTAAATTCCCAGCCGGGTGTACTAAGTGTTTCCCCCCTAAATAGTTTCCACGCTCCCTCCATATAAACGCGGCTAAATTTAATCTAAATTGCATCACTACCCACAAGTTTAGTTAAAGAGTATAGTCCGGACGGTTATTAAATACGCGGAGTGAGGAAATAAATGCTGAAATTAACCATTTTAATCTTTAAGTTTACCATCCAGATGGTGTTGTACCAGGGTCAACAGAGGGTTTCACATTCCGTCCCCTTATATTGAAGAGAAAGCGAATCAAACTATTAAAGCTGACGTCCATGAGAGAGGCAGAGCCCCGATCGAGCGTTAAAACACCATTAGCATCTTGACGCGCAAGCGTATAACCTAGACGTAGATTACCGTGACTAGATTTAGATTAGTTTGATCTCACCCTATCCTCCCTAAACCCATTTGTCGTTCCAGAAAAGGCAATGCCCCTTTATACATAAAACGCGTCAAAATCCCCCTACTTGCTTAGCATTAATTAAAAAACAAACACCAACAATTGTTGATCCTTTGGGTGTGCATCCTACATATTGGTATTTCATGGTTTCATAAGAAGATATTAACATCTTACAAAGGTTGGGTTTGCTATTAATTTAGTTTTACTTAATTTTTTTTTTTAAGATAACTGAGAAAATATTGAAGTCAATGCATGCAATTTTAATGTTTTAACTTTTACGACTCACAGATCCATAAATCATTAATCATAATTATTAATGACAATATTATGTCACCCGCCTCGGTGGCGTAGTTGGCTAACGCGCTTGTCGTGTTGAGCTCGACTGCTGAGGACGGGGAGATCGAGGTTCGAATCTCAGTCGGGTGAACTGGGGGTGGTTTTTCCTAAATGGTTTTCCACTCTCCCTCCACGCAAATACGGGTTCACTTCCTCTAATTAGTTCTTCCCAATTCCTAATCCATTAGCGTGATTAGTAGTTAAAGCGCATAACCCGAACGGGTAGTAAGACGCGGCGCTAAGTCTCAATATTATGTTTAGTTTAAATAAATATGTATCTCAGTTCATGGAAATACTAACCAGTACTATTGTACCGTTGCCCAGAGGTCACCCGAATGTACTAACCGTATATTCTTTACGTGGAGGCTCTTTCCATGTCCCGATGAGATGAGATGATGGTGATAGTGAGTATGACGGGTTGAAACCAATGAAGATCTTAACCTAGCTTAACTCATTTTTTTAGGACCACGTCTTACTACCCGTTTGGGTTATACATTTATATATTAATTACGCTAATGGTTTTAGGGATTAGGGAGGTTAAATTCAGAGGATGTGTACCTGAATTTGCAGAGAGAGAGAGTATAGAAAAACATTTAGGAAAAACCACCCTCATTACACTCGACTGAAATTCGTACTTAGATATCCCTGCTATAGGCAGTCTAGTCTACTCAGAGTAGCGTGTTAGACCACGCGGCCATTGAAACTCTAATTAACCAAACCCTGGTTATCATGGGAACTACTCCCCTTTCAAGGAAATTCCTCGTTAACAGCCGGGAATTGAGCCCAGCTCCTCTAGGTCCAGCAACTAGGAGCTCTGATCACTAGACTATACCATGAGCACGGTTATTAATTATATTGAAAGTAGAGAAATGCATGAGCATGAATCGTTTTACGAGCCCATTTACTTTTATATTTATTTTCCGGATGTTAAAAACTGCATTTAGTACCGTTCTTAATAGAATATGATCATTATATCGATGTTGCCTTATAAACAGTATATCTCGTTTTGGTTTTTGTTTAATATTGAGCTAAGAAAACATAAACAATGTTGTGTGAGTTTATACCATCCAAATTTCATACAAGGGCCTTATCATACGTCTAGAAAGGTTAATAAATCTATATTCACGTATTCATGCTTCAAGTCATGTGATCTGCAGCTGTAATATGTGATAGATATTATCAATATATATATAAAATAACACTAAAACTATAGTAATATTGTTGTGTATAATAAATAAACATTCTCTTAACTAGGCCTATAATAACAAACACGAGTTCAGTAACTATTCTATTTTAAGATTTGTGAAGTCACTCCTCTGATGACGTCACCAAAGCATCTTACGTTGCAACGTCTTTGTTAGTTCCGGTCTTTATCTCGAGTGGCGAGCATCTGCTCTTTGTTCTTTAATAGTTTATTATTCTTTCATAAATAAAACTAACAGGTTATGGGTTCAGGACGCTGTATTAACGGTTTGGAAGAAGATAAACATTGACTATTTGTTTTGTTAACGTGATAGGGCAGTGTAAATGCGGTAATATAAATATCGTTAGTGCCGCCTGAAATCACATCCATTAATTCAAGATGGCCGGCTTCTTGACACATATAGAAAAGCTGGGAAAGGAAAACTATGATACATGGAGACAACAAATGGAAGCAATTTTAATTAAGAACGACCACTGGGAATACGTCGATGGAACCAATCCTAGGCCTAAAGCGGCTGTAGGTGCTGACGTGGAATCAATTGCTGATACCGCTAGACACGCGGCCACGTGGGACAAAGCTGACCGTAAAGCTAAAGCTGATATTATTTTAGCTGTGAGTCCTACAGAACTTTGTCACATAAGACATTGTGAAACATCGCAAGACGTTTGGCAAAAACTAGAACTAGTTTACCAGTCTAGAGGGCCTGCAAGAAAAGCTACACTTTTGAAAAAACTCTTGTTCACAAAAATGCAAGAAGGAGAAAACATGGCGGATCATCTCACGAATTTTCTCAACACAGTTGACAAACTCAATGAAATGGATATTCGCATTTCTGAAGAATTATTAACCATCGTGTTATTATACAGTGTGCCAGATAGCTACGATAATTTTCGTTGTGCAATCGAAGCTAGAGATGAACTACCGGACACAGAATCTTTGAAAGTAAAACTTCTAGAAGAATTCAGTGCAAGACAGGACAAGAAAGCAGACTTAAATGGTGCGGGTGCTTTCTATGTAAAATCTTCCATAGGGCGAAGTCTAAATAAAAACAGACCTCCAGATAAAAACTGTGTAGGCCTACCTACAAATCAAAATAATAAAGTTTTTCAGATCCAAGGTCAAAGTGGTGTGCAAAATCAAAATAGGAATTTTAAAGCATCAAAACGGTTATATAAGTGTAACTATTGTAAAAAATTGGGACACAAGGCAGCCGATTGCTGGACAAAAATGGCGAATAAAAAGCAAGTTTCGATGGCATCAGAGCAAACCCATGCAGCAGCAGAAGAGATCGTGACATTGACATCATCTTCAGTGAGCACTCTCTGTGCGAAGTTAACGAGAAGAGATGACGTGTGGTGTGTTGACAGTGGAGCAACAACACACATGTGCCGCGACAAGAATAGTTTTTTGGAACTCACGCCAACCATAAGTCAGAAGGTTAGGTTAGCGGATGACAGAACAACTGACATTGAAGGCATTGGAACTGCAGTAATGAATGTTTCAAATAAAAAGGGCCAATTTGTAAAAGTGAGGTTAGAAAACACTCTTTTTGTACCCACACTTAAGACAAATTTATTTTCAATTTCAAAAACTGTTGAAAAAGGGCGAAGCGTGTGTTTTAATGCAAATGATGCTGAAATTGTCGAAAATGGTGAAGTGTTGTTAACTGCTCGTAAACGTGGAAATTTGTATTTTATCGAACCTTACATGCAAAGTGAGAGTTCGACACATGTAGCTAATGTGAGTAAGGCAGGCAATCTTAGTGAACTTGAAAAGTGGCACAGAAGATATGGACATTTAAATGCGTATGACTTGCAGAAACTCGTTCAGAAAGACATGGTTAGCGGTATGAATTTTAAGAAATCAGAAACATTTTCAACATGTGAAACCTGTATCTTAGGAAAGCAAGTTGCTACGCCTTTTCCAAAAAGGTCTGAGTCGAAGAGTGAAAAATTACTTGAATTAGTGCACTCAGATGTTTGTGGCCCAATGAGAGTGAAATCTCATGGTGGTGCTTCTTATTTTGCAACGTTTATCGATGATAAATCTAACTGGGTAGAAGTTCATTTTCTAAAACATAAAAGTGACGTGAAAAAGGCTTTTGAAACATTCAAAGCATTAGCGGAAAACCGTCACGAAAGGAAAATCAAAACTTTGCGGACAGACAATGGCCTGGAGTACTGCGGAAAAGAGTTCACAGAAGAAATGCGCATCGCAGGGATAAGAAGAGAACATACCGTAGCAGAAACTCCAGAACAGAACGGCAAAGCTGAACGCATGAACCTCACGCTGGTGGGGATGGCAAGATGTATGCTGTTGGAGTCTGGCTTACCAACAAGTTTTTGGGCCGAAGCGATTGCCACAGCTGCTTACATCAGAAACAGATGTCCATCAAAACAGCTGGAAGAACAAACCCCTTATGAAATTTGGTTCGGGCTAAAACCAAAAATAGGACATTTCAAGACGTTTGGTTGCAAGGCATATATGCTGAATAAGGCCCCAAATAAAGGAAAGTTTGACCCAAGATCCAAGGCAGGTATTTTTGTGGGTTACTCTACTGAATCGAAAGCGTATCGAATTTGGGACCCAGAAAAACAAAAAATATTGAGAAGCCGAGATGTAAAATTTTTGGAAAATTTTGAAACTGTCAAAGTTTCGGATGAACAAAAGGAGTGTGCGAACTTTGAACCTTCTTACTTATATGTTGATAACAGTGTGAAAGACCCTATTTCTAATGCTGATGGACATGTAGATAAAGTTCAAGAAAGTGATCCCATTGATCCTGATAGGCCTATTGAAGTCAATGAGAATTACCTCAAATCAGAAAATTTAAGCAAAGACTGCACAGTGATTGAGAATAAGAGGGGGCCTGGTCGACCTAAATTGATTAAAACAGGAAAGCCGGGACGACCAGCAAAACATTTTAATCTGGTTACGCCAAAACCTGAAAGTGCGAGCTTGATGTATGAAGAGGCAGTAAATCCATCTGTACAAGAAGCCTTAGAAGGACCTTATGCAGCTGAGTGGCAGAAATCGATGGAAGCTGAGTTCAACGCTCTGACACACAGCAAGGCCTGGACATTGAAACCACGCCCAAAAGATAAAGCTGTCATTGGTTGTCGGTGGGTACTCAGAACAAAGTATGGGCCAGACGGTAATGTCGAACGCCGGAAAGCTCGGTTGGTAGCGAAGGGCTATAACCAACGCCCAGGGATTGATTTCCATGAAACATTTTCACCTGTTGCGAGACTTAGCTCAATAAGACTAGTTGCTGCCCTAGCAGCTGAGTTAGGCCTTACTTTGTATCAGCTTGATGTTGTAATGGCCTACATAAATGGAGATCTTGACGAACAGATCTATATGGAACAGGCGGACGGTTTCATTACCCCTGGAATGGAGCGTCTGGTTTGTTCACTCGAAAAGTCCATATATGGCCTAAAGCAGTCGGGCCGACAGTGGTTCAAAAAGTTGCACGAGAGACTAGAAATTTTTGGACTCAAACAATTAGATTGTGACAAGTGTGTGTACCACATGAATGATGGTTGTGTGACTCTTATCGTGGTTGTTTATGTAGATGATTTGATCATAGCTACAAACAGTAAAGAAGCCTACACAAGATTGAGAGACGATTTGTCTCAAAACTTCCAAATGAAAGACTTAGGAAAGCTGCACTACTGTCTTGGAATTGAATTCAAACAAGATGAAAATTCAAAGTTGGTCACTATGTCACAGAAATCGTACATAGAAGATGTTCTCAAAAAGTTCGGAATGCAAGACTGCAAACCGGTAAATACCCCATTAGATGGAAACAGCAAATTATCCAAAGCCATGGAGCCATCTACGGAGGAGGAGGCAGAGGAAATGAGCGAAGTTCCGTACCAGCAACTCATCGGTTCTCTGATGTACCTCGCAGTATCTACACGACCAGACATTGCGTATGCGGTGAGCTCTTTGAGCCAGTACAACCTAAACCCCGGAAAAGGACACTGGGTTGCGGCGAAGCGCGTCTTACGATACTTGAAAGGTACGAGCAACCATGGACTAGTCTACAAGAGATCTGGCGCTGAACTGATTGGATACGTGGATGCAGATTGGGGAGGAGCCCTTGATGACAGAAGATCATACACAGGCTACGCCTTTCAAGTGGCAGGCTCTGCCGTGACATGGGAGGCGAGAAAACAATCCACCGTGGCTCTTTCAAGCACTGAAGCAGAGTACATGGCTCTTACGGAAGCAGCAAAAGAGACAGTTTACTTACGAAACCTGTTAAAAGAAATCGGGTTCTTGAGTGTTAATGCAATACCAACTCTTGTTTATTGTGACAATCAAGGAGCAGAAAAGCTCATGCATAATCCTGTGTACCACTCTCGTACCAAACACATTGACATTCGGCATCACTATGTGCGTGAAGTTTTTGAACGAGGCGAAATCAATGTGAAATACATTCCAACAAACAAGATGGTAGCTGATGTGCTCACGAAAGGACTGTTCGGACCAAGCCATCATCAGTGCATACAAGGACTTGGCGTGATAGACATTAATAAAGTTAACACGTGTTTGAGAGGGGGTGTTGTGTATAATAAATAAACATTCTCTTAACTAGGCCTATAATAACAAACACGAGTTCAGTAACTATTCTATTTTAAGATTTGTGAAGTCACTCCTCTGATGACGTCACCAAAGCATCTTACGTTGCAACGTCTTTGTTAGTTCCGGTCTTTATCTCGAGTGGCGAGCATCTGCTCTTTGTTCTTTAATAGTTTATTATTCTTTCATAAATAAAACTAACAAATATGTTATCAATGTCGACCGTAAAAAAATATATATGTTCGTGTATGTTTCTTCCTAACAAAATCCTAATGTACAAGGAAATAGCTTCAGGTTTAAGCTTGTCCGCGTTCGTGTGAATCAGACTTTACAGTCATTCTTTGTTACTAATATAACTCGGTAATTAATTATTTCTTTCTTACAGGAACAAATAAAATATATTATAAGTAGTGAGAGTTCAATAATTAGATAATTGTAACGGTTAGGCGTGTTTAGCGGTTCGACACTTGACACGGATAAACGAGTCTCAGTACCGAGCAACAATAAACGGTACGGGCATAGACTTTCTCCCGTTTTTATCTTAAAATAGACATTTACTAAAGATTCGTAAGATTTGTAAAATGAAATAATAGGTCTATACATTGTTGTAGAAACACCACACCAAAGATCATAAATGAAATAATATACACTCTTACTTAATCAATTACATTAGGACCCGCCTCGGTGGCGTAGTTGGCTAACGCGCTTGTCGTGTTGAGCTCTACTGCTGAGGACGGGGAGATCGAGGTTCGAATCTCGGTTGGGTGAACTGGGGGTGGTTTTCCCTAAATGGTTTTCCACTCTCCCTCCACGCAAATGCGGGTTCACTTCATCTAATTCAACCTTCCCAATTCCTAATCCATTAGAGTGATTAGTACTTAAAGAGTATAACCCGAACGGGTAGTAAGACGTGGTGCTAAATATTATTAATTACATTAGGAACTAGGAACACTGTTACAGAAAATTTGAGAAAAGAGAAACATCTGTGTCCACCTAAAAAACATAAGAATCAAATTAATTTTCAAAGACCTGAATTTAAAAGTACAAATATATTTTCTTATACCTCAGAAATTATTGGTTTTATAAAAATATATTTCAAATAAAAGATTTTTATCTTTAATAGTACTACAACTTTACAATAATAAGTTAGTTTGCATCTCAAATAGTTGCGAAGAAATGATGAAAATTGGAAACTTTCCCCCCTGTAAAGTACCCCCAAAGTCATTTTAATGAGAAAATGATAATTTCCATATTGTTTATTATGAAACAGTGTCTGGGTATAAAATTTATTCAAAATCGTTAGAGCTAATTTTGAGAAAACTAGTTTTTTCTCATTTGGCAATTAAGTAGACTACCATTAAATTTAAGGTTAGATATCTAATTCCAAAAACCCCTTGGGAGAGCATCACGAAAACCCTATATACCAAATTTTAGCCCAATCGGTAAAATAGTTTCGGCTCTAGCCCGAGATACAAACAGACAGACAAACGGAATTGCGAAAATAACTCTTTTGGTTCCAGGGTGTCATGAAATATCGACATTGATCAAAATCTTGGCTTAGATTTTTTTTTTTTTTGCGATCACAATACTTTCTCTGTGAGGTGTCGAGAGAAAGTAGACACTAGAGAATACTATCCAAATCAAAACTCTACATTCTCGCTTCAGGTGGAACTTGGAAAAGTTATATCCTGATTCTACCTCCTTGGAATGGTTGTTAACAACCATCACAATATCACTACAGTAGCCCCGTGGCTTCTTTGGTGCTGACTGACAGCTCACAGCTGACTTATGAGAGTCAACATTTAGGTATATACCTAAACTTTGATCATCAGAAGTGACAGCTGCTAAACACATGTTTTTGCAGATCATATGGTTCGGCATAGGGATACGTAATTTGGTCTGGTAACTTTTCAAAGCCGTCAGAAGTCAGCTGTGAGCTGTCACTCAGCACCAAAAAAGCCATGGGGCTACTGTATATTGTTTTTAACAAATAAGCTACTAGCCACTTGTTTGAATTAACTTTAGTAAACTTAGCTAAAAAAACCTTTATAATACTGTAAATTATTCTATTAATTGTTTTTTTTTACTCGCTTCGATGACCGATTAGTCTAAGGCTTAACTCTCGCAAAAGACTGGACTGCCAATGACGGGGAGAGCGAGGTTTGAATCCTGGTTGAATGTACGGAGATTATAAAAAAGATGTCTTCCACTTATCCTCTACGCAAATGAGGGTACATTTTCTCTTTATTCTACCTTCTCTATCGCTACTCTATTATAGTAATTTATGAATACAGCCCAAATGGACAGTGAGACACGGTGAGTATAAAAATGTTTTCCTACATTACTTCATAGGGGTGTCAAAGATTGTATTTATATTATTTGTCAAGTAAACCCCCTATCTTCTATAAACACCCCCATACAATATTTACTGGACATTTCTTTTGTTGATAAATATTTTTTAATAATTCAGTACATTAAATATTGTAGTCGGGGAGTAGTTAGAGAGGGGGGGGGCGCTTCCCCCTCCTTCTTTCCTATAATACATATCGTCCCCTCACTTTTTTTTTTACTAAAGTAGAACCTGACTAATTCGAACTTCCGTAATTCGAAATCGTCTTTAGTTCGAATTTTTCACCCAGTCCCGTGAATTCTATACTAAAACAATGTTTAAAAAAAAAAATCGTAGATAGTTCGAATTTTGTTTTGGTTAATTCAAATTTTCCGTAATTTGTAATGTACCGTGTAGTATTGTTTCCCTACTTCTATTTTTAGAAAAAAAAGGGAGGTGACTTTGGAATGTGATCAGTACCCTTCTTCACGCCCTTCCCCCCCCCCCAAACATACGTATTTGTTTACACTTACAGTTCTGTACTCCGTTAGTCAAGGTCGAACCTCTCGAGCTGTTCTAAGGCTGCCTTTATACTAGGAAACCAATTGCATGAAATTGACCTTACTCGATGACTCTCTTGCATTTTATAATTCAAGAATAGATTTGGATTCACAAATATTTCTTCAAAGTAGGGCCTACGTTATAAAATTATTTATTGTTTATTTTAAACCTAATACTTGTATATCCTTCAAAAGTCCATAGAAAACAACGGACTATCGCAAAATCTCGATGTTTTTGTGATCGATACATCGGCCTGATAACATAGATGTCGATGTCCCAACCATAATCTCGCAGACATCACAACCACAGCCTCACAGGCTCTCACAGTAGTGTCTGCCTCTGAAAGGTAGCCGTGGTTTTTTTGTTTTTGTTAACATTTTCTTTACGTTTTATAATTGTTTTATCTGTTTGTTTTTCAAGAGTAATCTGTTATTATATAAAAATACATTTTCGAAATAGTGTGTCGGTTCTTGTTGTCTCTTTCTCTATGAAGCCTAACAGTTCATGGAATGATGCTCTCGACATCCACAAATAATTGAAGAATTTCCTCTCGTCAACTCACAGGTCGTCAAATAATCTATGATATAAACCAATGTTCTTACGTGAGGATAACATCGGATGTAAACTAAATCTTCTTTTTCTTCCTCTTCTTTTCTTGATTAGCAACGGCGAAAGTAGTTGTTCCTTTCAAGACATTATCACAACTTGAGAGGTGCTATTTCATTTCAGTTTATTGTCAGGTGCTGCAATTGATTGCTTGGCGCTGTAACGCCTCAGGAAATCGATTGCAGTTTCACATGGAATCGATTGCATGAAACCAATTTCCTCTAAGTTTCCTAGTATAAAGGCTGCCTTAGGGATTCGGACGTAGCAATATTCTTGTGACGTGCGAGTTTATTTTGTTGTTTAGTTTTGGTTTTGTTTAGCACATACTGCACAGCAGTGTTTGTGTATCGTTATGTCACTGTCCAAGCCACAATCCTATAAAGCATTACCTTTGGCCGAAAAATTAGTGATGATAAAGGAAGTGGAAAAATAAACTCCTTTTTAATTATAATTTTTGGATAGTTCAAATTTTTTTCTGGTCCCTTCAAGTTCAAATCTTCCAGGATCCACTGTAGTAAGAAAAATAGGATGGTTTGTCCGAAGTGCACATATTATTTCCCTACAAATGATATTACATTAATCGGTCTGTGCTATACAATGAGTCTTCTATTAAAAATACAGTTCAATTTGGATAGGAAGGAATTGTGTTGAACATTTATTAGGGCCATTAAATAAATTTTAGTTTGTTTTGAGTAAAACCACGTAATCTGCAACTTTTAATGCATAAATGCTATGAAATCTCACTAAAATATAGTAAAATGTTTTTAATGTTGTTTACAAAAGATATGTGTTTATATTTCCTAAAAGTTCCTTCCTACGAGAATTCTACTGTATAGTAGAGTTTTAATAGGAAAAACAGTTTTTAAAATACATAATTAATTTCTTTGTGGTCAGTATTTCTAACATTTACTGCATTAAAATATTATTTGATGTATTTAACGTGCACTTTTTGATTCCATTGATTATATCAGCGTACAAGAATGCCTACTAGGGAGTGAGAAAGAGCATACCAATTCTACTTGGAAAGATATTTTCACAAACATAGACAGGGCTCTTTTTTTTTACATTCCACAATCGACATGGGACCAATGGGTCTACTTCTACTCCTAAGGAAGTGGTGCTATGGATTTTTTTTTATCGCTCTAGAAAAATCTGTCAAACCCAGCTGGGTTTAAACCCACGAACATCGTGTTCTGAGGCGAGCATTTTACTTTAAGAACTCTGAGTTGGATGCATTTTACTATAGTATTAACATTATTTTATAAGGATTGATAGTATTTATCCAGAGTAATGGTTGTAGATCCTATGACTTAAAGTATGAATACATTATAATTGTTTTAGTAACTTTTGTAGCTATCAGATAGTGTTCTTCCTACCAGAACCGCAATCTAGTAATAATTAAAGTTAAGAAAACCCAGCATATACTCCTTTAAGACCAGAACCGCATGGTGCTCAAACCGGTTCCGGTACCAGGTCAAACTGTAGACACCCTCTTCTTCTTGTAATATTCGACTTAAGATGTGGTGAAACATTATTTGTAAATAGGGCAGTTAGAAAAAAAAAAGTTTTTTTGAGTGGCCTCATCAAATATCTAGAAAATATTTACAATGGACTTAATCTGGATTATTTTTAATTATACTCTTTTATAAGCTATTTGGAGTGGTCCTTACCTATAAAAATGAATGCTCCTCAAAGCTAATTAGAGTTGTCTTCACCTAGAATTAGATTTCTATTGTATAAGTTATTTTAAGATAACTTCCCCCGTCAAATATTTGAAAATCGGGTAACTCTAGAAGTTATTTGGAGTGTCCTCGCCTGAAAAATCTTTGAAAATTACGTCTCTCGAAACTATTTAGAGTGAACCTCTTCCGGAAAACGTTGAAAAATTGGATATTTCCGAAGATATTTGAAATAATCTTCTTCTGGTAATTTTGATGATTGGATGCCTTTAAATTTAGAGTGGTCTTCTCCCGACCAATTTTTGAAAATTGGATGCTTTAAGAAGTTATTTAGAGAACAAAGTCATCTTTAAGCTTCATTTTCAATCAGAGGGGGTGAAATAAATCTAAAGGGGGCAAGTTTATTCCAAGGGAAGAGAGGAGCTTATTCCAGTCAGGGAGGGGAAAACATTATTTTCAGAAGGGTAATGTGCCATTCCTCCCTGTTTCTACACAAATCCTTGACATTGGTTCATAATTTTTTTTTAACTTTGTTGTCACTTTTAAAAAAGAAAAATAATGCGTAAAAATTAATTCATAACTTAGCTGATAACTGAAATGCTACGCACATGATTAATTATCCAAGTTGAGCTTAATTTAGGCGGCCCGACTTTATTTGCAAAATTTAGTTTCAGTATATCGGGCGTGGGCCCCTGGAAGTTCCGGGCCCAGTACCATGGTACTAATAGACCCCCCCCCCTCCCTCATGACGGGCCTGCTTCGGACCATGGCTTACCTGTCTTTTTCACAGACTTTCTTCGTTGAGAGGGATGAGGTGAACTATAACAATGGTTAGCGAGCGCTACATTGAGTTTGGTGTTCGTAGTCTACCATGAAAACACCCCTTTAAATATCTCAATGTTCAAAACTTTTCTGTGGTATCCCCAAAAACCACCCTGCTTCCGGATCTTGAGAGATCTTATATTAACAGACCACCCTCTCCCCAACTAATATGTTAGGTATGATGGGAGGAAACGTGAGATAAGGCCAATATTTTTGCAGTTTTATAGCGGAAAAAATCTTTTGGACAAAAAAAACAACAAAAAAACAATATATATGTTTAGTTTAATTTATATATATTGTTATCTTAGACCACCTTTGTAGTCCAGTGTTCAGGGTTCCTTGCTATGGATCCAAAGATCCCGGGATCTATCCTAGGTTATTCCAAATTTTCTGTGAAGCAGTGTTGTCTGGAACAGGGTCAACTCAGTCTCGTGAGGATAAGGTTGCAAGATTATTGTGCACTATCCCACTAAGCTATAGATTATAAAATAAGAGCTATAATGTAGGCCATCAAGATAAGACTCCTACCTTTCAAGAATAATGGAGTGTACATCTGTCATGAACATAATATAATTTGTTAAGAAACATTCAAATAAAGAGGACAAGATTTTATTAAATGCCGCTATACCCATATCAAATAACCAATAAGTGTTGATATCACCATGTGTGAAGAAAATTTAACTAAACTTATATACTGAGCCTGTGACCTGACGATCTAGGGGTAAGAAATCGGACTTCTGTGCTGGGGGTCCTGGGTTCAATCCTCGGTATCGGCACAGATTTATCTGATTGCCAAACCCTTCCTTCACCTCTGACAAGACGTGTATTAATCACAACTTGTAAAGGTGTGGAATGCCCGGCCTCCACCGTGGTTCGGATCTCACGTTAAACTGTAGGTCCTCCATTTCATCTCACAATCACCCTACCATTACACATTTGGCGTAAGTACGTACAATCCGAATGGGTAGTAAACGCGGTGCTAATAATAATATATACTGAAGAACTATTTTATTTATTGTAGCAAATATGCGTATAATATATATATATATATATATATATATATATATATATATATATATATGTGTGTGTGTGTTTGTGTGTGTATTAACGCCAAAATACTGACTTTTGCTTGTCTTCTCTTACATCCTACATTAAGATTACATCATTGATGTCATATGCGGGCACTATGTTGGCAGATGCCCTTTAAGTGTGTAGTGTGTTTACTGCTCAAGGAGTGGCCTCAACAATTCAAGGCCTATGAATCCTCACGTATGACGCAAACCCACCAGTTGGCGACTGAATACTAATTGAAAGTACTGTACGTGTTCTAAACATTGAGTATGTAAGCGATGGCGCTGAAGTACGAACCTTTTTTGTAAGAGCAAATAGAAACAAAACACTTTCTACTCCGGATGCTAAATGAAGTGTCACGTCATTACTGCTGCATTTCCTGTTGTTAGGGGTGTGCGGAGGTTACTTACTCATGTTGTTAGGGGTCTGTGGAGGATTACTTACTCCTGTTGTTAGGGGTGTGTGGAGGATTACTTACTCCTGTTATTAGGGGTGTGTGAAGATTACTTACTTACTCCATGGCATTAGGAAGTTGAACGTTCATTGACTCACAAAAGTACGTCAACTATCCCTATCTTGAGCTAGTTTTATCCAGTCAACCTCATTACACCCTATCCCTATCTTGAGCTTGTTCTATCCAGTCAACCTCATTACACCCTATCCCTATCTCGAGCTTGTTCTATCCAGTCAACCTCATTACACCCTAACCTTATCTTGAGCTTGTTCTATCCAGTCAACCTCATTACATCCTATTCCTCTATTGAAATAGTTATATCCAGTCTACCTCATGAAACCTTATCTCTTTCAGGTCCATTCTAATGTTATTCTCGCATCTGCGTCTAAGTCTTCCGAATAGGTTTACCAGTCAATACCTTGGACAAGGTTCTAGAATCTTCCATTAGCGATGCATGTCCTGCCCACCGTGATCTACAATACTTGACTATCCTAACAATGTCTTGTGATTAGTACAGGGTATGTAACTCATCATTGCGTAACCTCCTCCACTTCCCAATAACCACATCCCTTTTTGTACCAAATACCTTCCTAAGCACCTTGTTTTCGAAAACCCTACATTTGTTTTCGTCATGAAAGGTAAGAGATCACGTTTCACACCTTTAGATAACAATCAGTTAAGTAATTGTTTTGTATATTCTGAGTTTTACATTCCTTGAAAGCTGGTGAGATGTCAACAACTTACTGACCAAGTAATATCATGCATTTGCCAACTGCATTCTTTTCCCAGTTAGTTGTTAATTTGAAGTAAAGTCTGTTCAGCGTAGGAATTGTTTTCTGAAAGGCCTTTTTCCCTAACAGAAGTCTATTATATAGTAGGATATTGGTAAGAAAAAATACCTTCCAGAGAGTAGTTCCTACCGTGAATGGAGTATATATCCCACTGCTGTTTATTTTTATATCCTTAGCCATAAGTTTAGATGATTCTAACACAGAAAATTTTATAAGTGAATTGGAAAGTCGTCCTGTCATTTGATGAATATCTGTCAAGGGTGTCCTGGAATTTCATGACAACTTTTTCTCTTTATTTAAAATGTTTCTCGTCTAATGCCGCTATGCTCTTGACAGATATCAAGAACTGTTGATATCACCGCGTGAAGAAAATTAAACTCTCTGTTTCTATTTGAAAAATATTTGATATATTTTAAAAGTGTTTTGTTATAATAAAAACTGCACAAATACCGACATTTACTCGCGACTCAAACATTCCCACCTTAAGAGTAAATTGAGAAAACCTTACACAATGTGACAATAATTATTCCTCAAGAATATGAACTCATTAATGCTAAGTACTCACGGATACTTTTATAATCCCTTTAAAAAATATATATATATGCCTACCTACTCTCACAAAAATTTCTTAGAAAGGGGAACTTTTATTTTCAAAATAAAATTAAGTTTAAGAAATAGAGGTCGAAAATAAAATTATAAATGATGTAAAAATAATAAGATAGATCCTTTAAGTAACGATAAGAACTTTTACTAACCTAAACATATATATCGATTCCGGTTTTTGTTCTTAAGCTATAATTCTTGGCTTCCTGTTCCTTAAAAAAATTACTGTTATTTTTGTTTATCAGTTCTAGTTCCGGTTCGACTCCCTGCCGTTTCTTAGCTGTCGGTTCAGATTTTTCCAATGAAAATTGGACTTTGTAAACGTGCAGTTATCGTAGCAGTGTTTAACCAACTCTCATTTATCTGTGATAGTTTGAGTTACATTCCTAATCATATAGTTTCTATTTTCACATTTAATAATGGTATTTTTAAAAGAATTCTTAGCATTATTGTTGATAACACAACAAGACTAGTCTACAACAAAGAACGATTCAAATATGAAAACATACCTTATCTCTTTATCCAAGCTGAAGAATACAATTAGAAAACACTCCATTGTCACTTTCAAACAATTACCACCGGAAGCACTGCTATAAATTTTATTTAATCATAATATTTTCAAAAGGTGTAACTGTAATCTTATTAATTATATCACACGTCAGTTAACTTTTTTCCCACTTATTTTTTTAAATATATCTTTTAAGATTATTCTATCGGACAGTTTGAATCGTGCATCGCGAGTAACGAACTGAAAATGGTTGTTGTCGTCCTTTCCAGTAGGAGGCCACTGTTGCATAGTGCGCCGTGATTGGTGGTAGTGGGCACGGTATTAGAAGAGATATGGCACGATCTGCCGTAGGCAGGAAATCTCACCGAACCAAGACAAGACCCAAGAAAGGTAAGTCCAAGACAGAGCGAGCGGTTCGTCCAAGGTAGCGACTGACAATCCCCGCCAAGGTTGTCGGGGCTTGAGGTCTGGATGGGAAAAATATGAAGAGCGACGACAATGGTTCTACATTTAGAGAAGTGATAGATATCGATCGTGATCGCCAATACACTTCAGGGATCGTTGTTTTTCTTCTTTTATTTTTATTTTCGGAGACAGTTGCTTTCAAATCGCTGACGAGAGCCGGATAAAGTACACTCCAATGTTCATAAGAAGAACCTTATCAGATAGCTAGAAAAGTTATTAGATCTCCATTCACGTATTCATGTATCAGTCATGTGATCAGCAGCTATTACTTTTAATAGATAGTATCGATACTTATAAAGTAAGATTACTAAAATAGTAAAATCTTATTTATTTTTTTACGATTTTTTTAATTTTTGTCATTTTATAAAGATTCTTCTTATGATACTTGGCCTGTAATTAAATGGTATGTAACACACATAATATTCATGTTATCGGACGGAGTCAATAAATTAGATCTTTGAAACAGATATTTCTTTATTTTAACTTGAGGCCTCGTGCTGTGGGCGAGATCGTCATGTTTTCAAACTTCATCAAAGCTCCGAGAGTATTCCTTAGTCCGATTCTCAGTGGGATCGAAGTTTCTCACTCCCTAAGTGGGAAGAAAACGGATATGTTACAAGAAACTCGGAGTTCACTGTGGATGAACACCTAGACAGCTCATAACACCTACAAACACGAATAAATTAACGATGTTGGTCTACTTGGGGATTTCAACGTTATTAAGCGAAGAGGGCTGCATTTTAACTTGACGCACCTAAACAGTCTAAGCGCTCTCACTCTTAGACACCAGTGTACAATACGTAATATAAAGAGAAGGAATCAATTAAGCAGTTCATCCTTCAAAGCCTCTTGTTTATCTGCTGATAACATCTCCCCTTTTCATTTGACGAATTTACACACTTTCTATATTATTTGCTCCTTGTAAATATTGATTTGCTTTTTAAAACTAGTATTTCCCTTTTTTTCTTATGCTAGATATACATATATTACCACTGATTTATTTAAATCTGCAACCTGGTAGGTCATTTTCGTGACAAATCCTAATTGTCTAGGCTGTAGATGATTGATAAAAAAAAATACGTTTACAAAAAAAATATTTCAAAATAAAAATAGTAAATTTATAACGCTGTATTTTTACAATTATTTAAGAATTTATAGTTTTTGTTTCAACGTTACATATTTAAAACTTGCTGAACGAAACATAAATTCATCAACATGGGAAATTTTATTTTAACCTGCCATGACGTCACAGGTATGCAAACGCCCCTAATTGAAATATATCTATTCCCGCCTTGGTGGCGCAGTTAGCTAACGCGCTAGTCATGTTGAGCTTGACTGCCAAAGACGGGGAGATCAAGGTTCGAATCTCTATCGGGTGAACTGGGGCTGGTTTTTCCTAAATTGTTTTTCACTCTCCCTCCACGCAAATGCGGGTTCACTTCCTTTAAATTCAACCTTCCCAATACCTAATCCATTAGCGTAATTAGTACTTAAAGCGTATAACCCGAACGGTTAGTAAGACGCGGTGCTAAATTATTTTTTTTACGTTTTTGTTGACATATAGCGCCTGAAGGAGTTTAACGCAACCATTTTAACTGTACTGTCAGAAAGGTTGCCCTTCAGAGCTATCTAACGGCGTTATATTGTACCAGTTCGAAACACCTTCGTACGTTCCGTTATCACAGCTCTAGTGTCTTCTTGGTAGGGCTGGAGCGATGAGACACTGATGGAACTTGTTGCGAGAAGTGAACCCAATTATTTCAGAAGAGAAAAATATGTGTTAAGAGTTATTCTCATAGATGACTGTTAAAATAAAATATTTTTTTTTGCATACGACGCTTATATACATTAACAGGGTTGGGTTAGGAAAGTATAATTTAGAGGAAATGTACCCGCATTCGCGTGGGCTGAATAGGGAAACAATTTAGTAAGAAATCCCATATACACCCTACTGGAATTCGAGTCCTTACCTACCCGTCACCGAAAATCCAGTGTTTCCCAAACTGTGGTACGCGCACCTCTAGGAGTACGCGAAGGATTTTAGGGTGGGGGAGGGAGGAGGAAGGGGTGGGGGAGGGACACACGACGTTTCGCTTGCGTTTTATTGATAATAAAATCTCTCCCGGCTTTGTTTAGCTCACCGTCAAATTTTCATTTTTCTCTTATTTAATTTATTTGAGGTATTTAACGTGAACTTTCTGAACCGACTGATTATATCATCAGCACGCTAGTTAAAAATTATCTTAAATCTAGTACAAACACAACATACAGCCTCCCGGACGTTAATTAACCACTGTGAAAGGAGAAACCCACATTTCACCAATGATAGATGTTTTGACCATGCCAAGAATCAAACCTGGGACTCTTAACTCAGTAGACAGACACGCTACCTACTTAACTAAGGTGTCGGACCTCACAACTAAATATTAATTAAAATTTGGAACGGTTTACACTTTATAATATAACAGGTATTTGTGTATATATTTTTTTTTAAAGGGGGGGGGGGCTTAAAGGGGTACCGTTGTTAGTTATGCCATGACCCCAAAAGGGGTACACAACTGGTGAAAATTTGAAAAGCATTACCTTAAACCATTGTACCACAGACGCGGGTAGTTATTTGTTATTAGTTCCATCAACACCTAGATTACCATAAATAGTAGGGATTGGGATGATAAATTAGAGGAAATGCACCCGCATTAGTGTGGACAATTCGCGCTTGGTGGACATGATATGATTTTTATAGGAAGCCCGTTATTTGAAAACTGGTAAACTCATTTTACCACAATGGCGGGAGGGAGTGGACTGTGGAGGGTAGAATAACAATTGTATTTTCATTCTTAGTCAGTTTTATTAACAGTGTGAAGAGAAACTATACAATAAGCAATAAGGAAGTATTACTGGAAGCTTTTGATATTTAAAAAAAATTAACTTTATAGTTAGTAAATTAAAGAATACATATATCTATAATGTCAAATTTTGGTGACTTAAAATCAATGTTGATGGTCGAAAGTGGGCTAACAATAAAAAAAAATCAGGGTTTGAGACTCACTTTAGACCCTTGTTGCACCGAGAGAGGTGTTTTAACTAAGCGCTAGAACAGGAGGTTTAAATGGATGTTACTAGGACAACGTGTGAAGGGCGTGGGGAGGTTGGAATCATAATGAGGCGGCCCCGCCCTCAGTTAGGAGATAAATATACTCTCAGCCGCAAAACTTGAGAGGGTTCTTTGCTCCTGACTTGCACACACTATTGGTTATCAGCGATATACTTGTTGTCTAATTTTCATAGGAAGGACCTTTTAGAATATATTTTTAAATACGATATTGTTACTACTACCTTAGCTTAATCGGTAGTATGTCTGTCTACCCACTTAAAGGTTCCGGGTTAGATTCCCGGCATGGCCAAAAATCGATCTTTGATCAAAAATATGGGTTAGTCCTTTCACATTTATAAATTAACGACCAAGGATTGGACGTTGTGCCTATCCTAGTCTGATGATAAATAGGATATATAAATTTAGCTTAATAAATAAATATGGAAAATGCTACATTGTTTTATATTTTCTATATTTATTTATTAATTTTTCATCATTTTGCAATAACTTTGTCTAAAACTAATTCCTTAGTCATTTTGTTTCAGTTAACTTTACAAATAAAATACATCGTGATCAGTGATAAATATTATAATATTTAGTGAATAAAATTATGTTGTACTTATAATTATTTGACCATCACTAATGAGCCTAATATCTTAAATGTAATTTGTCTCAATTTTAATGTGTTTATCTATTATTACAAAGACTCTTCTACTAAAAGATGTTCTACTATAACTTTTTATAGTATAACATTAATGTTTCATGTCTAGTAAATACATTTTCCAAACTTGTTAAATATGCAATACCTACATCTCTTTATGAATTTATAATTCTTAATCTCTTTTTATTATACACTAGTTTATTCACAAATAACAGTGTTAACATTCTATTATTTTATTTTTGTTGTTTTACAAGTATTGATAATTTCTATCAAAAGTGACAGCTGCAGATGACATGAAATTATATCTAGTTATATGTGACCTGGTGGTCTAGGGCTAAGGTGTCAGACTTCTAAGCTGGGGGCCCGGGGCTCAATCCTCGGTCCCGACACAGATTTATCTGATTGCCAAACACCTTCCTTCACCTCTGACAAGACGTGTATTAACCACAGCTTGTGAATGTGGGGAATGCCAAGCCTCCACCGTGGTTCGGATTCCACTTTAAACTTGTAGGTCCTCCATTTCATCTCACAATCACCCTACCATTACACATTAGCGTAAGTGGGTATAACCCGAACGGGTAGTAAGACGTGGTAATAATAATAATAATAATAATAATAAATATAGTAACTTTTTTTAGCTGTTACTGGCTTTAAGAACGCTTCCTATAAAAATATGACTGTAGCTAATTTAGCTAATAAACAACCTGAAGTAATGGCCACGTTGTCAATGGCATCGGTATCACAGTAGATTGTATTCCCGTTGACGGAAAAGTCGTGGTTAGAATCTCGTCAGGGCTACCTTCCACATTCATATCTCTTAGATTAAGGCGTTAATATTCCCTGTGCTAAGGGTACTAAAAACAACATTACATTCATGGGAAGAGCAGGGTGGATTTTAATAATACGCCTTAAAGTTCTACTAAAGAGAAGAAATAAAACAATCTAAAAAAAACTTTAATTTACTCAGTCGTGTGCAGAGTTTCAACCAATGAAAATATTCTCATAATTATTGTTTACCTATCCCTATCAGAAATTATGGAATGTAACCACATCCTTTACATGAAAAAAACATCAAGTACTATATGTAATTAATAAGGTTTTAATTATTAAATAATCCATTTAGGTGGCCACGTGGTCTTACGCGCTAATTTTGCAGTATATTTTATTGACGATGTTGAGGAGATCGAGGTTCGAATTTCGGTCGGGTGCACAGAGAGTAGATTTACCAAAATGGTTCTCCACTCCTCCTCCACGCAAATGCGGGTACACTTCTTATAAATATAACGTCCTTAATTTATAAAACTATCAGTTTAATTAATACATATGCGTGTAACCTGAACGGGTAGTAAGACACGGTGAAAAATAAATAAAATATAGTAAGTGTCTAAGTCTTGTTAATGTGGAAAAGATATTAAACATCTTAAGAATTTACCGATAGCTTACTTCAGTGGTCGAATGGTCTAAGGCGTCATTCTCAAAATAGACTGGACTTCCAATTGCGGGGAGATCGGAGCTCAAACCCCGGTCATGTGTACTGTAAGTGTTTTTTTTACTAAATCGTTTTACAGTTTCTCTTCGTAAAATGTGGTTACCTTTTCTCTAATCTTGAACTTATTCATCTACTAACACATTATAGTAATGTTTTGTAGCACATAAGCGTGTGAACAGTTTTTTTTAAATTTTCTTATGAAAAAAGAAACTTAAGCCTGAAAGGTATCTGCTTTTAGTTTCATAATTTTATCTTTTTTTAAAAAAATAATAAGGTGCTTATAACTTTAACTGCTAGTAAGTATAACGTGTTGCTAATTTCTTTCCAAACATTTTTTTTAAATTGAGTTTATATGACAATTTTTATTTTTAAATGCACCTCCCAATATTTTCAATGTATAGTGATGAAACAAGTTTGACACGCCTGATCCGATCTAAGGAAACGTGTTAGTCTATATTTTTGCCAACCTAACCGCTTTATCGAAAGTGAACTGTTATATACACGTGGGATGCAAACGGTTTTCCCTTTCCAAGGGACTGGGCCAACGACAGCGAGTGTTTCTACTCAAAGATATGTATATTTGCATAACGCACGTGGGCTCATGGTCACATTTTTATCTGGTCTGCTTTGGATCGGTCCGGTTTCCCACACAGCTGAGGGAAATGTACTGTTGAATGTGTGAGGGCGGGCCGGGAGGTTTAGTTAGCTTCGGTTGGCCAAACCTGTTCTTCGCTTACCTGACTCAATTGTCTGAATAAACTTTGACTGTTACCTTCTTCGATGACCACAGGGTATAGGGAAGGCATATCAAATTTGCTTGGTCCATGATTCTGTGGACCCAGGGTTATTTTGATGAACTAACGACCCCATTTTTCTTTTTTATAAACGTTGTAAAAATACACAATTTTGGATTGTGGAATTTGGAAATTGGCCTATTATTTTGGAAATTCTAGCAAGTGTGCTTGGTATACACAAATTTGTAACGAGTTTAAATATTTATGAACCATTTCAAACAGAAATAACGATATAAGAGTAGAAATTAGGAAAATAATATAATGGGTCATTAAGTTGTTGACATATCGTCTGCTTTCAAGGAATGTAAAACTCAGAATATACAAAACAATAATTTTACCGGTTGTTCTCTATGAATGTGAAACGCGGTCTCTTTACTTTGCATGACGAAAACCAATTTAGGGTGTTCGAAAACAAGCTACTTATGAAGATATTTGATCCAGAAAGGAATTAAGCTACTGAGGAGTAGAGGAGGCTGCATAATGATGAGTTACATACCCTATACTCACCACAAGGCATTGTTAGACTAATCAAGTCTTGTAGATTATGGTGGAAAGGACATGACTGACTGGCAAACCCAATGGGAAGACCTAGATTCAGATGGGAGAATAACATTATAATGGACCTAAAAGAGATAGGGTTTAATGAGGTCGACTGGGTAGAACTAACTCAAGATAGGGATAGGGTGTGATGGGGTGGACTGTATATAACTAGTCTCAAGATAGGTATAGGGTAATATTGAGGTGGACTGGATAGAACTAGCTCAAGATAGGTATAGGGTAATATTGAGGTGGACTGGGTAGAACTAACTCAAGATAGGGATAGGGTGTGATGGGGTGGACTGTATATAACTAGCTCAAGATAGGTATAGGGTAATATTGAGGTGGACTGGATAGAACTAGCTCAAGATAGGTATAGGGTAATATTGAGGTGGACTGGATAGAACTAGCTCAAGATAGGGACAAGTGCGATAAACTTTCGAGCTCCTAACGCCATAGAGTAAGTAAGTGCACCAAATATGCTCAACGCTTGACAACCCATTGAACAGTTGTTTTCTCATTTGTGCTCACTTAAAAAGCGAAATCACCACAAAGTTAAAAAACTAACAATAAATATGATTGCTGCAAATAATGTGTTCTACGGAAAAACAAATAAGGGTATAAGGAGTCCTAAAATTTGATATAATCTTAATTTTCTTTTCGTATTAAAAATAATTTTCATTTTGCATTTGATGGTGATATATTGCATTTTTTTTAAAAATCAACCCTTTCAGTATTTTCAATTTTCAATGTGTTCCTTATGATCAAACAAGTTTGACACCTCTAATTTCAGGCGTCACTCTCTGAATATACTGGACTGCCGAGGACAAGGAGATAAAGGTTCAAATCCCGTTTAGGTGTATTTACAATGTTTTTTCCTGAATGATTTTCCACTCTCTCTCTCTCCATGCAGATGTGGCTACTCTACGCCCAAAATTCAGCCTTCCACATCCCGAGTACATTAGCGTAATTAGTACATATACTACTTATATTAATTACTTGAACGGCGCTTTAAAAAACCCTATGACAGCTGTGTGCGGGAGATTGAGTCTATGACAGAATTTAAAATTTAGCCTCGGGAGTCAACCAATCTCCTGTTCACTATACGAATAATAAACTATGATGGCTGAATGGGGTTAAGATTCGACCTAAAATGTTTGTTAGAAACTTAATAAAAGAAATATCTGGTAGATCTTCAGTCACCTATAAATGTACATATAGTAGTTAGTATTTATGGTAAATTTTGTTGTTGCGTGTTGGCTTACTTGTAATAAAGTATGTAGGCTGACCATTTCACTGCAAAATAGGTTTGATTTATTTTGGAATAGTTTCTCAGCTCAGCTTAAATAAATTGTAAGTTAATTAATCTAAAATTTGTTTGGACAGGGCACTAACATAATTATTGTGGTTAAAAATACTGTTCCATTTTATTATTCATGGTAAATCTTATTTTGTATTTACACAGACATGGAAATTTGAATATTTATGAGTTAAAGATTCCCGCGGAAAAACAATCATTAAAAATTTACCATTTGAGCAGCAGCACCATTGATATTATAGTTAAACATTTATCCAAAAGTGCGCTAGTAGCAAATTTAGATTACAGTCTGGCCGATAAAATGCTCTCGCCTGATTGGTAGTTGGTACACATGCCATTCGCTAGGCGTAGTCCACGAAATTCGTCTAATGCTGACCTGATCTTTGAATAGTTTTAATAATTTATTGTCACTGATATAAGCTATACACCAGAGATTGCTATCCACAACATACAAGAAATTAGTTTTTGTTAAATTATTATCATATTCGTAAGTATTATTTTTTTAACGTATATAAAATGGCCTTCTGAATTGACTACTTAAAATTTCAGCTATCAAGCAATTTGTAATTAAATGATAAAATATTTTAATCTATTTTGACAGTTCATACATATCATACATATCCTTAACCTTGACCTAACTGATTATAATTGCCCTTAAACATACCAGCTTTTATGAGCTTAGTATAGTATAAGTATTAATAAGTTATAAATTACATTATAATGATAAGTCATGCAAAGGCCAAAAAATGTGTTACATAATTTATTATGATGCAACTAACAAGATGAGTTGCAAATTTAAATCTTTATTTTAAATTAAAAATATCAATTAAATGTGTTACATTTCAGCGAGAATGAATAAATAAGAGGCTGTTTTACAAAATGAGTTCAATTCTGACAGGACTTTCTCGACTCTTGACACAAATTACTGGTCAAAGCAGCTCTACTGTGATCATAAATGTAAGACAATTACATACTTTTACCTATTTTTCTTATTAAAGTTATATCTTTATTTTTATGGGTACAGTACTCTTAGTTATTGATTTTCCCAGCTTATGGTGTATTGATTATCAAACTTTATACATTTCTTTATTATTCAGTATGCCATCTTCTTGGGTATTATTTAATTATCACTGTGTCTTAGTACCCCTTTTTGGTTTTATGCTTAATTAATTACTAATTATGCTTATGAATTAGGAAGGTTGAATTTAGAGGAAGTGAACTCGCACTTGTGTGCAGGGAGAGTGGAAAACCGTTTAGGAAAAACCACCCCAGTTCACCTGACCAAAATTTGAACCTCGATCTCCCAGTCCTCAGCAGTCTTTCTCAACACAAAACAAGCGTGTTGGCTTACTACGCCACTGAGATGAGTTGGGTATTAATAATAATAAAATATAACAAATAAATATTGTATTTTGTGAGCAATAATGTCTGTCTGATCAACACTCAACTGTAATAGGTCCTTCTAAAATAGTATGCATAGTTCATAAATTGTTCATACTGTACTTGCACTAAAGCATTTCAATAATTTTTTAAAATAATCCAAGCTTATGTAAATGTATATTTAAATTTTTTTTAGATGATGATAAAAGTAAATTGTACTTTAAATTATTATGAAGATTCTTTAACATTCATTACCCGCCACGGTGGTGTAGTTGGCTAACGCGCTTGTCATTTTGAGCTCAACTGCTGAGGACGAGGAGATCGAGGTTCGAATCTCGGTCGGGTGAACTGGGGGGGGGGTTGTTCCTAAATGGTTTTCCACTCTCCCTCCACGCAAATGCAAGTTCATTTCCTCTAATTCAACCTTCCCAATTCCTAATCCATTAGCATAATTAGTACTTAAAGCGTATAACCCGAACGGGTAGTAAGACGCGGTGCTAAATATTATTATTATTTAACATTCATTGATATTTCTAGAATATGTCTCAACTACTACACGAGGTGGATGTGCCCATAAAAAAGGCCACATTTGCACTGGGATGTTTTTGGGGTCCTGACTCATTGTTTGGGGCTATGAAAGGAGTTATCAGAACTAGAGTTGGTTATTGTGGAGGTGCCAAGGCGGATCCCACCTATAAATCGATGTGAGTTTACAGCCTATACACAGAATGAACATGATTTAATATTAATATAAGAGTGTTTGCAATTACTGTTTGTTTCTACTTAACATTACTACACTTACCATTACTCACTTGGGTGATAAAACGTTCCAAGCTAATAGTAGACAGGATTGCCGATGATGGGGAAAGTGTACTGAGGGTGATTTCCCCTACATGGTTTTCCACTCTTCCTCCACACACATGTGGGCTTACTTACTACTACTACTACTACTTCATCCCTAACAAATTAGTGTAACTCATATGCATATAACCCGAATTGGTTGTGCGACATGGAGATTAGTAATAGTAATATTGTTACCATTAAATATTGCCAGAAAAAGATAGGATCAAAAAAAGAATAAACATTAGCACTCCACGTGCCTAATATGTGGGTCTTCCAGGATTGAAGCAATCCTTAGATTGTTTTTCATTCAGGCCTTATTTAAACTAATCAGAATATTTAGATTGGACTGAATTAATGTTAACCTATACCTCTATATAGTGTGGTTGCTCACATCTCACTGATTTTGTGCTTAGTTACAAGGTAGTAATTGTTTAGGTACTCTTATTTGATTTGAAATCGCTTAATGTAGATATAATTTTTTTGTTTACTTAATTTAAGGACTCTCGGATCGATTTTTATAAAGTTGATGCCTGAATTCTAGGGTAGTTAGTGAAAATTAGACTAATATTGTTACTGGCTTTGTTGTTTTCTTGGCAAATTCAAATATATTTTGCGAAATATTTTAACTTGACGTGCCTAAGCACTATCACACCTAGATATCAATGTATGAAGAAGAAAATGAGTTCACACTGTTAATCCTTAAATGTTTATATGCTGATACACTTCCTTTCTTCTGCTGCCGATTACAAACACACACTCTAATTGCGCCTGGACAGCATTAATTTGTATTTGAAAAAAAAATCTTTTATTTTCCTATTCTAGATGGACCTATGCCTTTACATACTTTTTTTTATATATATTCTTGTCAAGAGGATTTTTAAAGGCTTTTTATAAATAAACTGAATAATGTAGCTTTAGTTGTAAACAAAGAAAAAATAATGTAAAAAAAACTACAAGATCAAAAAATATATTTAGGCTGTTTGATGGTGTAGAGCTATTTTTAGAATAGTTATTAAAATGTATAGTTTTTGTTTTATTGTTTTCTCTTTAAGATTTGTTGAATAAAACGTAAATACATTACTATGGGAAATATTGTCTTTGACTTGCCATTGTCAGGCAATATCGTCAAAGAGGTAAAATTATTCTAGTACATCTAGTAGGGATCAAACCTCAATCTACCTACTTGATCAAGCACACTATCTGTGCAGCCAAATAAGAACAAGCAAGGAATAATATAGGCCTCTCTTGATTCTAATGAACAACATTTGTCACGTACCGTACATATTTTTTAGGGTACCTTACAGCAGGTACTTTCATTTCAAATTTATATATATATTGTACAACTTCACAAAGTTAATCAATAATAAGAGCCTCCCTAACTTTTGGAGATAAAAATAAAAGATTAGCATTAGATTTTACAAAGCCAGGTGAAGCAGACTTGAGGAAAAATACCAGATTTTTTTTGTTTTAGATTTTAAAGGCTTTTAAAGTTGAACTCCTTAAACATGCAACCCCTGAAAAGATGAGGGTGCCGGCTGGTTACTCGTGGATTAAACAGTAGGTTTATATCACGGAAAACATTATGTAGGAATCTATAGCTGTGTATGTTCTATAACTGTACTCTTTAAACTGCAATAATAAAATAACTGTCTTGTAATGTATTTTCAAGTCTTTTATAAGTTTGTTGCTGATTTGATCCCCTTCTCATTTTTGAGATAGGTCTATAAGCATAACCTTCTTAATTTTTTGACATTAAATATTGGCCAAAAAAGGTTTTTATATTATATAAGAAAAAATTCTGTAGTAAAATTAATATTGTGAAATCTGTGTAGAGTGCTTTACAGTAGGTGCTTGATTAAATTCAAATAACAATAATTATTATTCTTATTATTATTACTTGCTTACTCTATGGCATTAGGAACTTGAAAGTTCATTGCCACACTTATGAAAAGTATGTCACCTATCTCTATCTCGTTCTATCCAGTCCACCTCATTACACCCCATGTCTTCCAGATACATTTTAATGTTATCCTTCTATCTTTGTTTAGGTCTTCCCATTGGGTTTGCCAGTCAGTACCCTGAACATAGTTCTATAATCTCCCATTCACACTGCATGTCCTGTCCACCGTAATCTGAGACTTGACTATCCTAACAATGTCTTGTAATGATTATGGGGTATGTAACTCATTATGTCACCTTCACTACTCCCCATCTATTTTTAGACCAAATATTTTCATAAGCACCTTGTTTTCAAACACCCTAGATATTTGTTTTTTGTCGTGTAAGGTAAGTGACCACGTTAAACACCTATAGAGAACAACCGGTAAAATTGTTTTGTTTATTCTGAGTTTTATATTCCTTGACAACAGGCGAGATGTCAACAACTTAATGACCGAATAATAGCATGCTTTCCCGATTGTATGATTTTCTTAATTTCCAATCTAATATATTTATTGCTTGTTAAAAATTGTTCCTAAATATTTTAATTCATTTACCCTTTCAAATGATATGTTGTTCGAAGTAATTTCTAAATGATTGTCTCCATTCTGTTGTATTATTATTAATAATATATATTTGGTAATAACTACTTACTAATTAAAATATTATTGTGAAATGTTTGCAGAGGTGACCATACAGAGGCCATCGATATTGATTATGACCCAAACGAGATTACATATGATGATCTACTAAAAGTTTTTTGGAGTAGTCATGATCCTACCTCAAAAAATACCACACAAGTAAGTCATGCGTTTATTTGTTTAGGAATGTTGTTAAAGATTCAAACTTAAAAGTAATATTAATATTTTACCAATGACTTTGATAATAATTATCATTATTGTGTGATTTTTTTTCCCCACCCCTTTAGTATACATCAATCATATTTTACCACGATGATATTCAGAAAGAGTTGGCTGAGAAGACGTTGAAGGAAGAAGAGAAGAAGCAAACAAGACCTTTAGTAACACAAATCTTACCATTCAAGAAGTTTTACAACGCTGAAGAGTATGTTTACATTTTACAAATTTACATCAGATTATTGAAAGAATATCTTTGAATGAAACTTTTTGATCACTAGTTTGGTTTATTTCTATGACTAGCCACCTAGAAATTCTCAAATCACTTGTTAAAGTTGGTAGGCAGCAGGTACATATAATTAATTATTATTATTTGCAAGGTAGGTTGAAAGTTACTTTGAATGTGAAGGGATACTTTTACAATATTTTATACACGTCAACCTTTCATGTTTTCCGAGAGGAGCCATTCATAAATGGTGATATAGATTTAAAGAAATGAACTCGTGCAATATATTATTTTTTAATTGAAGTATTTTATGATCTAACATAACATCACAGTAATACTTTAAATATCAATTGATGTACTATAAAATATTAATTCGTCAAGTAATTCATTTTGTTAAAACTAAACAGTATTAAATGTGACGAGATATGAAAATGACATCCTAAAATAAACTATTTGGTTAATGCGTATCATTGATGTAGCATTTTGGATGGTGATAGTGGAGTAACATGATAAATGATGCTAATCTAATACACTTATTGTACATAAAATCATGATCACTAGAACTTCATTATTGGATGTCTTCTTAGTCAGGGGTGCGAGAAAAGGGGAATAGCCTCTGTTAGTACTATCCCCGGCTTTAGAAGTTGATATGCATGCCTACTTAGGGAGGCACCGATTCTTTGGTTTACATAAAATCAGTTTTATTTTATATCCAAATTGCTATTCAGATGTTAAGAACTGCTTCGGTGATCGAATGGTCCAAGATGTCACACTCGCAATATACCAGACCGCTGATAACGGGGAGATTGAGATCCTCTAAATTCAACCTTTTTCATCCCTAACACATTAGTGTATATATGTTTAATCTGAAAGGGTAGCAAACACACGTAAGGAGCACAAGTGTTGGCAACATTTTAATTTAAAAAGAAGACCAACTAGGTTTATTTTGTACTTTGGCACCCTTTCCAACAGAAAACATTCCTTTTCCCCTTACCTTAGTCAATAGACACACATAAACTAACTTTTTTTTTTATAATATAAGGAGCATACTTGGATGGAACAGATAATTAGATTAATTGGTACAATTTCTTTAGTCATTTAAACAATATAAATATGAAACATAACACCAAGATAAGGACCAGCTAATTAGATTAATTGGTACAATTTCTTTAGTCATTTAAACAATATAAATATGAAACATAACACCAAGATAAGGACCAGCTAATTAGATTAATTGGTACAATTTCTTTAGTCATTTAAACAATATAAATATGAAACATAACACCAAGATAAGGACTAGCTAATTAGATTAATTGGTACAATTTCTTTAGTCATTTAAACAATATAAATATGAAACATAACACCAAGATAAGGACCAGCTAATTAGATTAATTGGTACAATTTCTTTGGCCATTGAGACAATATAAATTTGAAACATAACACAAAGATAATTTATTCAATGAGAAACTAATATATCAATAAACTAAGTCAATAAAACCGGTACAATAATATTTCTAAAAAAATCATCGAGATTGCTAGATAGAAAGTTCTGAAATTAATTAGCATACAAGGAAAAAATATAAATCTGTGCAAAACAATATTAAAGTGGTAGCAGATTATAGGTATAGTTGATAAGTAAAATGAAAAATGGAAATTAACAAATTGACTATAATAGAGTTATTAATATAATAACTTAGAGACACTACAAAATTTGAGTACTTGAGAAAAGATTATAGGTTTTATGAAGATTATGACTTGACAAAAAAAATACTAGGTTAATTAATATGCCAACAATAGAGAACTTATTAGTCGAATAATTAAATATACTAGTTAAACAGTTTGAGAACATGTTGATAAGAAAGACTATTAATAGAAAGGTTAAAATAGTTGACTAGGTTATTATTTGTACTCAAATTTTGTAGTGTCCTTAAGTTATTATATTAATAACTCTATTATAGTCAATTTGTTAATTTCCATTTTTCATTTTGCTTATCAACTATACCTATAATCTGCTACCACTTTAATATTGTTTTGCACAGATTTATATTTTTTCCTTGAATGTTAATTAATTCCAGAACTTTACTATTTAACTTTTATTAATAAATTATCTTCATGCTACGTTTCATATTTATATTGTTTAAATGACAAAAGAAATTGTACCAATTAATATAATTGGCTGTTCCATCCAAGTACGTTCCTTATATTATAAATTCATTTTCTCTTTACTACTACTACTATGAATATTACTAAAAAAATAAACTAACATGTTTCAGAAATGTAATTCATTTGTGTTTGATTGTTTCAGCTACCATCAGAAATACCGCTTGCAGCAGCATAGCTGGTTGGTAAAGGCTGTTGGGCTCAATAGCGGACCACAACTAACTTCTTCGCATTTAGCCGCGAGACTAAATGGCTACGTGGTAGGTTTTGGTGGTATTAAACAGTTTGAGTCTGAAATTGATCGTTTAGGTCTCGATGAAAAGGTGGCTGATTATGTCCGCAAGCTTGTTGTCAAGTATGAAGGTCGTGGCCTAACATGCTAACATACAAATTTTTTATAACCGACATATTCACTAAGTGAAAAAAGTCAAACTAATGCAAGCATCATGCTGGTACATGAAACTTGTTTAGCTACTATTTTACAAAGCCACACACATATATATATCTTAATAAATGAATGTGAAAAATAGTCGACAAAGTCAATTTAAATTGTGTCAAAACACTTTTATCATGGCAACAGAGGTGACTCAAAGCTAAACCATTAATCAAGGTGTAGACAACAAATTTAAAATCTCTGATGGTGGTGTATAATTAGATAACTTTTTTTTCGGGATAAAGATGATTTATAATTTTGATTATTTCATGCACCACATTAAAATAAAACCACTTAACTTTTGGTGTTGGACTACTGTTTTAATTTAAAGAATGACAAATGAGAACATGATTTAGTTAAGATTCAAATATATATATATAAAGTCCATAAATTGAACAAACAATATAATTAATCATTATTTACACCAGGAGTCTGAAACCTTTTTTGGGCCCTGGTCGATTATTAAACTTAAAAGATCATCCATAGTTTCTCCACTATAATTTTGCTCTTTTTTTTAATGCATTTTGTACTGTATTAGTTAAATATGTTCACCTTTATTAGAGATTAAAAAAAAGTAAATTTTCATATTAAACTACTTAATTTTTTTATAACACTGTTGATCATGACCATATAAGGTAATTTTGGTCACACTAATATTATTTTGAAAGCAATTAATATATTTGAGTTAAAAAATTCAGACTTTTAATGAGGTTGTTTTTTTTAGCAAAATTAACTGTTCAATCCCAATCAACCAGCTGCAGACTAATATGTTAGACAAAGTCGAGCTCTGAAGTGTGTTTTAGATTGTGACTCACAATTTCATATTCTTAAAAAATATTAGTGTTTCTTTTTATCAATTATAGCTGGTACTTCATGGCAAGTATATAGTGAGTATGTTTGCTTGATATAAAATTCCTAATTTCACTTCAGATTTAACACCTTTACAGTAAGTAGCCCACTGTTCATTTTGTGCTAAAAAATAATGTAATTATTTTTGTAACAGTATAAATTGATTAAAAATGTACACAACAGAATTGGAATGTTATTTTATTTCACAGCACTTGGAAACTTATATAAAAAAAAATTGACAAGAAAAATGTTTTGTAAAAAGATTAATGTTATTAACAGCTGCATAGTTTAAGGCACTACTCTTGCAGCAGACTAGATTGCCAATGACGGTGAGATCAAGGTTTGAATCTCGGTCAGATACTTTTACTCATCCATGAAGCTACAAGCTTATAACCTGAATAGATAGTAAGACATGGTGCTAGCTTAAAAAAAACTTGCGATATGAAGGTAAAAGTATATCTTGGTTAATATAGTTGGTAGAAGACTTTGTCTTATTATTATTATTAGCACCGCGTCTTACTACCCGTTCGGGTTATACACATTTATGTCTTATTCATTTTCGAATTAATTTACCTACTAATTCACAAGATTATTAAAAAAACAAGTAGCTAGCATGCTTGTAAAACACATTTTATTGATTTGTTACTTTGAAAATATCAACTTATTTCACTGTCCTATAAAACAATCCCTGGCTTTACTGGAGAAATGTTGTTCATGTTTTCAATTGGGTAGTCGCAGACAGGACACTCATATTCAGGGTCAGCTTCATAGTTGGCCTAGATAGAAAAATAAACAACTTTCATATTTGTTAATTAGAAAACGATCTCAGGTAAACATGGATGAGCTTAAATGAGGTAATTTAATGCATGCCATAGTAGATCCCAAGAAGATTTATGGACATGAAGTATTTATTTACACTATCTCAATTTCTAGCATGTAGCTCGGGACCTAGATCTACATCTTTTAGCTATGTTCTTTTTTAAATACAATAATAAATTTAAAGATTTATCTGATTACCAAACCCTTCCTTCACCTCTGACAAGACATCTTGTGAATGTGAGGAATGCCAGGCCTCCACCGTGGTTCGGATTCCACGTTAAACTGTAGGTCCTCCATTTCATCTCACAATCACCCTACCATTACACATTAGCGTAAGTGCGTATAACCTGAACGGGTAGTAAGACGCGGTGCTAATAATAATAATAATAAAAATAAATTTAGAATAAAAACACAAATCTAAAAGTTATGTTTATCCTTTCTTCCTATAATTAACCTACTAGTTGGTCCACCCCGGGTATATTACGCCCCGCTGGGTGTCTCACCACACTCTGGATCTAGTAGTCCCCAGATGGACAGGGGGCGGGAATCCCCCTCCCCGCCACCTGGGGAGGAGTCCTACCAGAGATTTCGCTTCACTTACTACCCACAATATCACCACCTATGGACTTACAACTAATTTAACCTAAAGATGGATATGAAGAGATGGGGGTGGGGGGGAACAGATAAGAGCAGAGTGAAAGAGAGTGCATTTTACTAAACAGACCCGGCCACAAGCTGGAAACAGTTCATGATTATGTTGAATAGTATCATAGCTTACCATACACATTTACAATAGATTGAGAAGGCGATTTATATTAATATAATTTGCATAAGAGATCCCATGAACTAACACACTGGCACAGCCAGAATTCATTTGTCCCGGTGGGGGGTATAACACATGGTGCATCCAGAATTCATTTGTGGGGTGGGGGGTTTAGTTTCACTGACCAACTAAGCGGGGTTCATTGGTTTTTCCTGCTGGATAAATATGACAATTTAAGTACCGCAAAATGCAAATGCATTAAAAGAAATATAATATCCAAAATAATTTAAAATTTATAAAAAGGTCATAATTCTGTAATTATTAGGACTATAAAATTTTTATGAACACATTTTTATTTATGTATACTGCTAGAATATACAAACATGCAAGTTCCAATCAATTGTATTTATGAAATTTGATTTATAAAATTATTTTGAGCTAAAATCTGAAAATTCAAATAAGCAACTTGACTAACTCTTAACTCCCAAAATCACTTTTGAACTAATTAACTTTATTCTTATGTTAATTTTCCTTGGCTTCATCCTCCCGATTTGGAAATATCATCTCTGGCCAGAACTGGCATTTCCGGCATTTTTCCACATGGATCCGTAACTGACACCTCTGGATGTATGTACATGAAGTTAATTAAGTCTGTCTTCATTTGTAGAGTTCTCATATATGATCTCAACAGCTTTAGGGACGAGAAAGATGAAGGTGGGTAGTGAGGTCTGGGGAGAGGGGATTTTCAGGGCGGACTAACACTCACTCTTGTGTTAAACTTGATTTCCTGTCAAGGGGAGATTGGGGTTAAAAATCTTGACCAGGTGTAATGAGGGTGGCTTTACACTCGCCCTCCATACAAATACAGGTACATTTCCAAAAAAATTCTTCTTTCCTCATATCTATTCCATTAGCCTACATTGCTCTTCTGTCTTCTTTTCAATGTTTATTATGAGTATAGCCTGAATGGGTCTCAAGAAATGGTGAAAAAATAATTATTATATGTTAAGATAGTATGGGTCATGAAGGAACAGGATAAGATCAGAATGCAGGTGAGTGAAATGATATTTCTGAAAAGTATGATCAGTGTGACAAAATTTGACAGGATGAGAAAATAAGAAGAATAGTAAAGAAAGAGTCAGTCTAGGACAGGATAGAGAAGGCACTATTAAGGTGGTATAACCATGTGAGAAGAATGGAGAGGGAAAGGAAGTCCAGGAGGATGTTGGGTATGGAGGTGGGGGAGTAGGAGGCCAAGAGGAAGACCAAGAGACAGATGGATGAAAGGAGTAAGGAGGAGTGTGGAGAGAGAGAGAGAGGTGGTGGAGAGTTTTAAGATCCAAACAGACCCAAACAGTGGTTGGAAGCTGTTAATATTGATGATGATGTATTAATCTGAGACCACCTCCGTGGTCTAATGGTCATAGTTCCTGGCTACAGATCCAGAAGTCCCAGGTTAGATCCCCAGCGCTTCCAGAATTTCTCTGCAAAGTAGTGGGTCTGGGTTGGAGCCTTGTGAGTACAAATGAGAGATACTTGAATAAAAAAAGGTAAGAGCTATCCCCAAATGTTGGCACAATCATCGCTAACAGCGGCAGTTGCTCGGCCGGTATAGCTCCCTTGCGGGCTCACACCATGGAGTTTTATAATAAAGCTGTGGTCATCAATATTATACCTAATTTTGAGCACTAATTTTTAATTTTTTTTAAGTTAAGAAATTAAATGTGCTAAATACATTCATTTAACTTTAAAAAAAATTACTTACCCAAATACAATAGTAGCAGAAGACATGGAGGCATCCTATCTGATGAGGCAAATGAGGCCTGCTATTGCAAATTGTACACAAACTGCTGGTAGTGAATACTGCAGACTGTCGGTCTCTTTGAGTTGTCTGCCGCTTGAAAAATATTTTTTTTACCTGTCTCCTCAAGAAACTGTAGTTTATCAGAGGCACAACAAATGATAGGACCTCCTAAAGAAGATTAAAAAAATCCATCATGTTACTAGAGTAGTAAGAAATTCAGATATGTAAGGGGAAAAAATACATCAAATTTTTATTTTGGTTTATTTAAAAGTAACAGTTCTATTTTACAATGGTATTTACTGAAGGTAAATTAACTAAATATGTATTTATTTTTTTAGCACCCATTCAGATTATATGCTTATGTAACTTTACTCAAGTCATATATTTTCCACTACAGATTGGCTAGGCCTGTCGTAGCTTCATATTCTTTAAAATTGATCTTAAGACTAGGACAGGCACAACATCCAGTCCCTGGCCATTAATTTATCAGTGTGAAAAGGTAAACCCATATTTTAATCAATGATATATTTTCGGCCATGTCGGGAATTTAACCCGGTACTCTTATCTGAGTATGTATACACGCTAACAGCTGAGCTAAGGTGTCGGGCCTTGCTTATATACTAATTAAGCTAATGGGTTAGGGATAAGAAATACTGTGTTAAGGCAGGCAGTAGAAGGGTTTCTTTCTAATAATTGTTCCGGCCCGTGATTAAATTCTAAGATAAAAACTGAACCAGTTGTTGAGATACAAACATTGAGACTGTGCCACACCAACTCTCGTGATGTAAACTGGTAGTCTGGGTTTCTGCTTCCTCCTGATGACACAATTCTGTGTGACAACAGCCTGTCAACCAACGTGGGATAGCGGCCTTGTAACATGAACACCAACAAGTTGACGAAACTCACCACTCTAACACCCTTCTCTGTCCAGTTCAATATATGAGGTATCTGTATAACATTACATACTTCAAAGGAATTATAATGTTACCCGCCTCGGTGGTCTAATGGTCTAAGATGTCACTCTTGCAATAGACTGGAGCGCCGATAATCATGATATCGGGTTCAAATCCCGATCAGGTGTATTGAGGGCGGTTTTTCATAAATGGTTTTACACTATACCTCCTCGAAAATGTGGGTATAATTCCTTTAAATTAAATTTTCTTCATTCCTAACAAATTAATGTAATTAATACATATGCGTAATAGTCTGAAAGGGTAGTAAAACACGGTGCTAAAAAATATATGATATGATGTAAGTGTGTGTGTGAGAGAGAGAGAGAAGGAAGCCAATGCCTAACCTAACTATCCTTTAATGTATATAAAACAAATTTCCCTATTCATTGAAGAAATGAAAAGAGAAGTTTATTTGGCTTCTATCTTGGTCACCAGGCAATTATTTTATTTTTATCTTCTAGGTGATTAGGGCCTTGTTATTCTATTAATATTTTTAGTACCAAGACTTACTACCTGTTCAGATTATACTCATATGAACTACTATTAATGTGTTAGGGATATGGAAGGTTTAATTTAAAATAAGTGTACCTACATTCACATGGAAGGAGAGCGGAAAATGATTCAGGGAAAACCATCCTCAGTACACCTGGCCAGGATTCAAACTCAGATCTCCCCGCCATCAGAGATCCAGTCAATAGTGAGAGTGACAGCTTAGATCATGTGGCCACTGAAGCAGGTCTTGAAATTATAGCAGCCAGCTAACTATGCCAGTGTAATTAATTAATAATAAAATAACTTACTACCTACAGTTATGTTTGATTTCATACAGTTTTTAAAATAATATGTCATAAAAATAAAATAATTTATTTTTTGTAGCTTGTCAAATCATTGTTTCCATGTAAGCTCTATGTAATAGAAAGAGAATAAAGTACTGAGATATTACTCAGGGTAGAGCACTAGTGAATCTAACGAGGGTGATTTCAGAGCTCAGGTGCTAAGAATACGTAATTCGGCCACCGAGTTGTTGTAAACTCAAGAACAATACGTGGAGTCAACCATGTTTACAATTTATACAAAAGGATATATGCATTTTAATTTCTAACCCATTCAAAAGTGTTGCTGTCTCTAGTAGCTCTCTTTATCTCTGAAGAACGATCATGGATGTACTTTGAACCAATTATGAAAAGAGCCCAAAGAAATGCACTCCTTTTGTTGAAAGTTCTCGCATATTTTATGCGGAGAAGTTGCTGACCAACTGTAGCATGCTTCTCATATACTGAAAACTAAACAAAACCAGATGTTAGGAATAGTCTTACTGCTATATTACTATCAGGTTAAAGAGAATAATTGGCCTTCTTCTTAAGTCATAAATAATCATACTAGATAATATAGGCCTACTTTACTGTTTCATAATACATTTCACCTGTGTGTGACTTAATTTAGAGAAATATATATTTGTTATTTGCCTAGTAATACTGTTGCTATTTAATTTATCGTGCAATTTCAATTAAAAGGTTGGCAGCCCTTGATTTAAACTCTTAACTTGACTATATTACCAAAGCCTTCCTTCCCCTCTGACAAGATGTCTATTAATCACAACTTGTGAACATGTGG
The DNA here is from genome assembly GCA_902151425.1 of Timema shepardi. Taxonomy (NCBI): domain Eukaryota; kingdom Metazoa; phylum Arthropoda; class Insecta; order Phasmatodea; family Timematidae; genus Timema; species Timema shepardi. Next base: position 86,962 of record CABFVX010000099.1, on the reverse strand, counting down.
AATGCCAGGCCTCCGCCGTGGTTCGGATTCCACGTTAAACTGTAGGTCCTCCATTTCATCTCACAATCACCCTGCCATTACGCATTAGCATAAGTGCGTACAACCCAAACGGGTATTAAGACAGCTAATTAATAATAACAATAAGGATTCAATAAATGCTAAGCAAACCCACAGGCTACTCGGTAATTTTTAGACAGCAATTTTTTTTGTCAGTCTGGTTTTACAAATGTACTTTTTACGTTAATGTGTTAAGTTAGATTATTTGAGTTTTGAGCAAGTGTACTTGAATTTGTGTGGCGGAGAGTGGAAAACCATTTAGGAAACAACACCCTTAGTTCATCCAACCTGGATTCAAATCCCAACCTTCCAGTCAACGGCAGACAATTTTATTGCGAAAGTGACATCTTAGACCATTCAACCATCAAAGCTGGTTAGACAGTAATGAGGTTCAAACCAGCCTCCTTAGTCATTAGCTCTACTTATCACTCAGACACAGAAAAAACATTTTTTTTTTATTAATATAGCTTACCCGTAATACCCTTTTTGTATGAGCCTTCTGTGAAATAATACAATTTACCATTATGAAGTTTACTGACCTTCCAGAGAATTAATTTCAGCAATGCATCTATCTCAGGTTGATATTTTCCTACAACACCAACATTAATAAACTTGGCCGTGTTTAAAACTTGAGTTTTCAGAATCTCAAGCACCTGCTTATCGAGTTCAATCGCATTTAGCTGTAATCACAGTAAGAATTCAAACAACCTATGGTATTCAAATTTAATCTAATTTCAGGCAATAGAATATTCTTGGCTTTAGACATTCACTATTTTAAACAGAATTAGGGTCAATAATATTTATGATGTCGCTTAAAAAAGTGAAAAAAATAAAAAATTACTAAAGATTGTTGTAGGCCTAGTTAATATTAGATATAAAAAACATCAGCCGTCTATATAGTCTAATAAGACTGATTAATCTATAAAACATTTACCCAACTCGCCTATTTCACAGGGTATTGTGAGAAGCAAAAGTCTACAGCAGCCACACCTTGGACGTATTGCTTTTTTCCATAGCAAACTTAAATATTGGAAATGGGATATTATTTCTTTATTTCCTATAACCAGCATAGATTGTAGATCTTTTAGTGAATATTACCTACAGTAGCCCTGATAGACATTTTAGTTAATCCAACCAAACAAAATATTTGTATGGCTGAATTTTTTTTTGGTGACATGTAATTAATAACAATACAAGTTAAGGTTTATTTTATAATAATATATTTTATCAAAAGACAGTGTAAACGTTCTCCACCCCATAATTAGCTGCTGCTATTCTGGAAATACACACAAGTGAAGGATTATCACTGGCGTAGAAACGTTTTTATTTTGGTGGTGGGGGTAATATATTCATGTGCTGTTATAGGGGATAATATTTTTGGGATTAAATAAAAGACCTGGGAAATGTAATATTAACCGTCCCATTGTGCATTTTTCTAATTTATTTTAGGCATGCCAAACATGAGAATAATACACACAAAACAAACTAAGAAAAATGGTATATTATGCAGCTCAACTAACAATCATGTAACACAATACATTAAAGTAGGTTTCCAAACACCTTTGCCCTATATTCTTTATTAGCTATAATATAATAATAATATTTAGCACCGCGTCTTACTACCCGTTCGGGTTATACGGTTTAAGTACTAATTACTCTAATGGATTAGGAATTGAGAAGGTTGAATTAGAGGAAGTGAACCCGCATTTGCGTGGATGGAGAGTGGAAAACCATTTAGGAAAAACCACCCCCAGTTCACCCGACCGAGATTCGAACCTCGATCTCCCCGTCCTCAGCAGTCGAGCTCAACACGACAAAAGCGTTAGCCAACTACGCCACCGAGGAGGGTTATTAGCTATAAAACCCCTACATAACTAGTTTTGCAATTTCAAGTTTGTTAAGCCTCTCAGGGTATACACTAAGCAGACACAGCTGATTTAGTCTATGTTCTTCATCTTGGAGTGAAGATAGTTTTGTCCAAGCATTAAATAACTTCTTTCTGATGTAGCTGGAATCACTATCAGAGTTTTCAAAATCTCATCAAAGTGTGCTTCAAGGACTTTTTGTGTGTGTGAACTTTATATCTTGCATCAACTATATCTTTACACTAGCTAATAGTTTTATTATTATATTATTTGAGGGGGGGTGTCAAAATTATAGCCTAATTTTAACTTTCCTTTTTTTGGAGGGATGGGGGGGTGTAAAATTTACCCCCATACCCACCCGTTCCTGCGTCACTGACGATTATAATTAAATATATAACTCTTTATTATATATGTTTTTAGGTGTTCTGTCTTACAACCTTTTGTCAGTGAACTTAGACCACCAATTCACTGTCCTCTTGACTCCTCATTCAGCTAACAGTATTTTCTTCTTTCCTTCAAGTCATCTAATATAAGCTGCGTATCAGCATTTAAGTATTTATATTATATTATATTTATATCATTCATAAAATATATAGTTAGCACCCAACTAAAGAAATGATAAAAGCTAATAAAAATTTATTAATACTCAATGGCTGTATCCGAATAGTCTACTTCACGCGCCATCGACCCTTGACGTTCACTCAATAGTTGCATTGGCAATCACGTGATCAAGTGTAGAACAGTCTGAATAGTCACGAAGTGTGCTGATGCACCCCTCACAAGCCCTTGAGACTAAGGGTGACAGCAAGTTACCCTTGACACGCCGTCGATGCGGAGTTTGACTGGCAACTGTTTAATTTTTCATCTGTTAGGGTAATGTGATCTGTTATCTGCGATAAAGTATTTTAACTATATCGGTACTGCTTTTGTTGTAGTGTTTTTGTGTTGTGTTGGAAATGTCTAGTGAAAAGAAGCAGGAATGGATATTAAAACGTTGTATTCGTTTTCATTCCCTGCTGATACATGGCGTTTAAAATAGTTTCTAAGATCACTGGTAAGAAGCAGCACTGCAGACTCAATGGTGTGTAAAGGGTAGTTTGCCATTCGAAAAGTTTGTTGCAGTCTTCGATCTCAAGTGCGTGTAAAGTGTAAATTTATCAAGTCTGCCTCAAGTCAACTGTACTTGACTATTCGGATACATCTAATATTGTATATTATGTACACTTCGGTTACCTGAAATGAAGCAAGCTCACCTAGATAGGTTACACTCTTGTGCAGCTTATCAAATAGGGTCTTACTGTTACCGAGAAAAATTAGAATGCTATCTTTCAGGGTAAACGGAGTAGCTTAAGTAAAATATAACTATAATATATTAGATTCAATTAGAAAAAATATATTTAACAAACCTGCAAAGATCTTAGGACATATACGTCTTTCACAGAACTCATTTTTATATTGAGACACCTATTGTAACCACATTCTTTATTATTATGTCCCCGTTATATTATTTTATTGAAACTTATTAAATTGGTATTCTTAATTTATTAATGATTACAATTTAACCAATCTCTTAACGTATTCTACTTATCACTTATCCAATTTCACAATCAGCGCCATGTTTAAACAAACAGGCTGCCCCTTAGTAAAATAAAAATAATATATTTAAAGAAAGTAAATAGCTGGTATTTGAAGATAAAGTAGAAAATATATTATAAGAGGTATTTATAACGCTTAAAAATGCTTAATAAATACACATTTAATACATATACAAATAAAATATTTATAAAATAGTGTGTTACAATATTGGCTACAATGGATCAAGTAAATATTGACGTGATTTGCTAAATCATTCTTATAGATCAGTTGGGCATTTTTTATAATCTATTTGCATTTGTAAATTTCGACTCATAAAATAATGTGTTGTTTAATTAAAACTCTTAGTTTGTGGTTTCTTGTTAGTGTTTTGATTTTTGAACCGACTAGAGCAGCAACTGAGACACTGTCATCACCAACTCCGGTTGTTATGTGGCATGGAATGGGTAAGGTGTGAAATCAAAATCCAAAGCCGTGTCTGAATAGTTTGTCCCCTACGCACTTGTGCACTTTACTGCACGCTTTAATATTACATATATCTGGCACCCCTAAGTACATAGGGTGCATGAAAGTTTTCGGACAGCAAAGTACAGCTAGAGCCACCTGGTGGCTAACTCTGAAACATGCGTTTCTATGGTAACGATATTGAATTTTAATATTGTTTTGTCAATGTCGTCATTCGACAATGGGGACATTTGTTTAAGGCGCAAATTCATATTTATCATTTATCTTCCTTAATTCTATAAACCTTAGGGTTTGTTCTACTGTCCTAATAAATAATCAAATAAATTATATGCCGTTGATGTTATTTTACAATAATCATAATAAAAAAAGCATTATATGCTTAAAAGTAGTCAAAAGTATAATGAAGTTAAACTATATTTTTTTATTTAATAAGATTATTATTTAGCACCGCATCTTACTAACCATTCGGGTTATACGCTTTAAGTACTAATTACGCGAATGGATTAGGAATTGGGGAGGTTGAATTAGAGGAAGTGAACCAGCATTTGCGTGGAGGGAGAGTGGAAAATCATTTAGGAACCCCCCCCCCGTTCAACCGACCGAGATTCGAACCTCGATCTCCCTGTCCTCATCAGTAGAGCTCAACACCACTAGCGCGTTACCCAACTACGCCACCGAGGTGGGTTTTATTTATTTAACCCCTTTATGGGTTTTTGTTTAAAAAACGTATTTGGAAAAACGTACCCCAAAAATGGTCAATTCTATCACAGTTTTATAAAAATTTTAAATTTTTAGGAAGCTGACAAACTAGGCCTAGCTTACATTAATATCAAGTTTTTAAAGCATGTAAAAGTATTGCCAGATAAATACATAGGCCTATTGGAATTTCAAAATAAATTACTTAAGTTACATGTTTATCTCTTGTTTTGAAAAATTTTGCCAGAATGATTGACTGCTGAATAAACAAAGAAATTACAGCTACGTCAAAAGGAGCGTGATGTACACAGGGATACCAGTGAGCATGTCAAACATTTTTGCATATGTAAAGAAACTGTTAAAATATATATATATATTTTTTGCCCTTGTAGTTAATTTACTTATATCTGTAAAGTATTATTCTCAAACAAATTTTAGTGAAGATCTTTTAACTCGTAAATAAATTTCCTTTTGAGAGAGATTTTTCACACTAGAAAGAGAAATATAATTGTTTATCATCATTTATATAAACAAATAACAAACCATACTAGTTTTATTTAACATTATGTGAACGTTTTATTCCATTTTCACAAAATATATAATACTTTCATTCAATATAAAAAGCTAGTTTAACTAAAGTGCGTGATAAAGGGCAAGTTGTATGGGCCCCATAGTAAAGTGTGCAATAAGGGGTAAAATTGTACACTTTAAGAGAATTCAGACACCATCAAAAATCACTTCCGGCCTTTAAGCCAACGCCATTGCAACTTTAAAGTTCACATGGCTTCCAAGGGCTCTTAGAATGGACTATTCAGACACGGCCCATAATAATCTTTTTAGAAACACACTTGATCCTTTTAGAGCTCTGTTGTACGAGTGCGATTGGAAGAGGGGCTTCACACGATATAATTTATGTTGTACAAGTTTTCATCATTTGTATCAATTTATTGTAACTTGAACCAATATATTTTACAAAAATTTCAAAGGTTGCCACCACCTAATGTATTAGTAGGCACACGGAAAAAACTCGATGACAGAAATCGTGAAGTGTGACAGAGCACTAAGGTGCCCAGCAGGTTACGATGGATGTTTCATCCTTGTAAATGAAGCGTATTGAAAGTAATGGCTAAGCGCATGGCGAGGAGGTCACCCTCGCCCTCACCATCGATGCTCATTGTGATGCCGCTGACAAAACAAACTATTATTTTGTTTTTATCATCGCGGCCTAGTGCCATGGTACAGGTCTGCTTGAATGTGATTGGTTGAGCTGGATCGGGTGTCCTAAGAGCACTGGTTGGTTCGGCAGTTCACGGTCAAAATAGTGGGTATACCTTAAGTGATTTGTTGATGTATGATTTCCACACAATACAGCGTGATTTTAAGTGCTCACAATGAAATAACAGTTAATACATCCATCCATCATCGTCATCATCATCATCATCATCATTTCATGATTCATTGCAGGCTACCCAAAGTAGAAAGATTAGTGTTTAGTAATGTGGCTCCTCAGTGGCGGCAAAACCTTGTTTGTGTAGGGATGGCAAACAAAAAAGTTTTTTTAGGGACTTGCTTTTCACCCTCCGCCTTACAATAACATTTTTTAAAATCGGATGTTCCTAAAAGCTACTTGTAGTAGTCCTACTCCCCATTTTTTGGAAATTATATTATTTTTATATGTTATTTGGAGTGACCTAATCTTTCCCGAAAATTTTTTTAAACTTGGATGTTCATAAAAGTTATTTAAAGTGGTCCTGCTTCAACAAATTTTTGAAAATTGGATTCCACGAGAAGCCATCCAAAGTGGCTCACCCCAGAAATTTTTAAAATTTGGATATTTCTAGAAGCTATTTAGATTGCTTCTAACCTGAATTTTTCTCAAAATTTAGATTGGTATAGAAGCTATTTTAAAGGGTCTTCACTCTGCGATATTTTGAAAATTTGATCTTCTTGGAAACTATTAGCAACAGTCCTCTTCTAAATTTTTTTTTGAAAATTGAATGCTTTAAAAAATTATTTGCAGTAATCCTCATGTGAAAATTCTTCAAAACTACATGCATCAAGATTCTAAAAGTGGAGTGGTCCTCACCTAAATATACATTTTTGAAGTTTGGATGCCCTAAAAGCTACTTAGGTGCCTCCTCACCTGATTTTTTTTTCAGACATTTAGGATGTCTCCTGAAACTAAATTTAAAAATTGAATGCATCTAGAAGTGATTTGTAGTTTGATTTATACCATCATCCACCTTAATATTTGAAATATATCTGGGGGGGGG
>CABFVX010000099.1:46675-76929 GCA_902151425.1 Timema shepardi | reverse complement strand
CCCCCCCCCACACTGCCTTCCTTCAACAATGCCCTAACTTCCCCCAGAAGAATCTCTGTAACTGAAAAATCACTCCAAATATTGAGCTGAAATTTTGCATGGGCATAACTCAGACTCTCGGTTAGCATATAGGTCAATTAAAATTATTTATACAACTTAACCTAAAACACCAATCCTCTTTCCCCCTTTTGGCCCCAGACGTATCTCTTGAACCACAGGTGCTAAGGAGTCACCCTTCGGATGGGAGGTACTTACAAGTGTTAAACTTTGAACAGCTCCACCCACTTCATACCCCCAGACACATTTTCGGAACCCCTGGAGAGAGGGAAGTCCCTAAATTTGACAATATAATCTCATTACTAACCTTAAAAATGTGTATATATTTGTAAATCAAGAAATGATACATACAAATTGCTGATACACAACACGACCACTAGCTACTACTATATCATATTTGAATTGATTTAGGCTGTTTGTATACTTGCAACATGGGCTGCCATGATTATGCCGCAACCAGAACATCAGGATGAAAAGCCTTGTTATAAATGTTGGTGGCCATGCTGTTTTACAACAACTTGATTGCAAAAGAGAACGGGCATGAATCATCCGTAAAAATATCCAGGCTTGGCATTCTGGTGTTTTAGTTACAGTCACCAGATTGCAAGCATAGCCATGACTTTATTTTGGAAATGTTGATATTTCAGGACATAGAAAATGGGTATTTCCTCAATGTGAACACCCAAGTGGAAAGGGTTTGCAAGCAGTTGGCAGCTGACCCTAATCTTAAAGGAGGCTACAATGCAATAGGGTTTTCCCAAGGTGCACAGTTTTTGTAAGTCTTTATATTTTAGGCCTAACACCTTAGCATCATAAGTCCGACACCTTAGCTCAGTCGGTAGCGTGTCTTTATACTGAGCTTGGGGTCCCAGGTTTGATTCCTGGTATGGCCGAAAAAATTTTCTTTGGTGAAATGTGGGTTTCTCCTTTCACAGTGATAAATTAACGGCCAGGGGCTGAGTGTTGTGTTTGTTCAAGATTTAAGTTAGTTTATAAGTTGTGTGCTGATATAATTAGTCAGTTCAGAAAGTGCACATTAAATACCTCAAATAAATAAAATTAAATTTAGCATTAAAATCTTTGTGTGGTTTCTTTTGTACCGTATACTTACATCTATAAAATCTCATATAATACATTTACTTTATCATTAAATACAAAAAATGAGTATAAAACTTTCTATTTAATTTTATGACAGAGGGTTGTTTACATTTTTATACACACTTTAATTAAAATAATTATTTTTAATGGGTAAATATATAGAATAAATACATAAACTTAAATAAATTACACAAACATAAATTTTTCATAATAATTTATAGTCACATTAGCATTTTATTTATCAAACCTATTTTGTTTAATTTAAATATTGTATGAGCATTTCAATATATATATTGGAAAAAAAAAACTATCAATTTTATTGGGTATTTTCTCCTGCAGACGTGCGGTCGCTCAGCGTTGCCCAACACCTCCCATTCTCAACTTAATTTCTATAGGGGGCCAACACCAGGGAGTTTATGGGGTTCCTGATTGTGGGTACCCCAAGCACAAATATTGTGACTACATTCGTAAAATACTCACCCACGCAGCATATTTCAGGTATGGTATATCTTAAATAACTATAAGTCATTATACTTAATATTATTTAGCATCTTATTACACACTCGGGCTATATGCTTATGTAATAATTACACCAATGTTCTGGGGAATAGGAAGGTTGAATTTCAGATTAAGTGTCCTCACATTTGTTTGACGGTAAAGTGGAAAATAATATAGGAAAAACTACCGTCTTTACATCCGACTAGGGTTAAACCCCCATCTCCGCATATTTGGCAGTCTAGTCTATTATAAGAGTAGCAACTTAGACCATGTGGCCACCGAAGCTAGTAATATACTTATGAAACCTATTGTTATAAATCTTATGTTTAATACCACAGGCTTATGATACTGGTCTTGTTGCAGACACATCTGTACTAGCATTAGCTTTCTCTATAAACTTTTAGTAAATTTATTCATTATCATCATTTTTTAAATAGTTGTATTTAGTTTTATCTCATTCCTTTATGCTTGTTTAATTTTTCAAGCATAAAATATAACTCGTTTAAGTGGTTTTATAGTCTCAATTAAACATCACCCTCACAATAGACTTAAATGTAGATGATGAAGTATTTGAAGTTTGAATCCGCTTGGATGTACCGAGGGAAGTTTTCCAAAATTGTTTTACACTCTCTCCACATCGATGCGGGTACACTACCACTAAAGTCAACCTTCCTCATGCATAACACATTAACGTAAATAGTTCAAATAGGTTGTATTAAGATGCACTGTTAAACATTTAAAATAAATTGGTTATTGTAATTTTTTAAGATTAAATAAATTACTCACAGACTGTTTATTTGTATCATGTTGTTAAAATACACATCAGAACCATTGAATGCATTTTCTTCCTCAGTTGGGTGCAGAAAGAACTTGTACAAGCAGAGTACTGGCATGATCCGCTCAAAGAAGACGAGTACCGTCAAGCGAGCATTTTCCTTGCCGACATCAACAACGAGAAAGTGAAGAATGCCACGTACAAGGAAAACCTTCTCCGATTGAATAGTTTTGTCCTTGTTAAGTTCAACAATGACACGATTGTGCAGCCAAAGGAGACGGAGTGGTTCGGATTCTACAAGCCTGGCCAGGCCAAGGATTTCTACACTTTACAGGAGAGTGATCTGTACACACAGGTTAGATTCACAATTTTAAGTTTTGTGAACTTGAGCTCTTGGTGAAGAATTAAAACGTTTATTCACACAGTCAATGATTAAACAAGTTTTTATAGACTATAGTAAGGCATCGTCATATTATTAGATTATTACCTAGCGACAACGACTTGGTTGGTTGCAAACATGAGGGAGAGACTTTGGGTATCTCATATAAATAACGTTGCTTGACGTTCTAGCAACACGATCACAACGTTTTTGTTGCTGCGACCAGGTTACAGGTTTGGCCACGCCCTAACTAAAGTATAGGATGGACGCAGCAACAAGCACAAAACTTTTGATTTACTATTTAATATAAAGAAACAAACTCTATTTTGCAGCAATAGGCCAAATAGGCTCTGATGTTAAACAAAATAGGAAACCTTAAATCATTATTCTACCTCTCTACAGATTAAGAAACGGTGCCAGGCTCGCTTGGTATAAGAAACAGAAATAATAATATATCCTATGAGTGTCTTGTCTCTGAACCATTTCTCTGTGCACATGACATACCATTCAGGTGGTTCATTTAAGTGTTGGATGAACAGCTTTGTTTTACCACTGGTATGTGAGAACCGTTTGTTATCACATCGCGTTATTTTTAACCATGAACATCATGATATCAAAATACAAATATTGACTTACCGATACCCACCTTGTCTAGCAAGTCTTGGATAATTAATTTACTTGGGATTTAAAACTGTGCTAGTAGGTAAAAGGGTGAACATTCATACCCTACATTAAATATTTGGGGTGGAAACTTTTGTTTGCTTTGGAGTTTTTAGGATGATTAAATTATTAAAATACAACACACTGGCACTACAACTTTCTGGTAAAAGGAGTTAAATTACCTCCATTACTGTTTCCAGCCTGTGGTTTGGGTCAGTTTTTTTTCAAGCCATATATATATATATACCACTACCGGCTTGCTAGGCCTGTCATAGCTTCATATGCCTTATAATCTAACTTAAGACTAAGACAGGCACAACATCCAGCCCCTGGCTGTTAATTTATCAATTTGAGAGGGTAAACCCATATTTTCATCACTGATAAATTTTTGGCCAGGCTGAGAATCGAACTTGGGACTCTTAGCTCAGTATACTTCTACGCTACCGACTGATCTAAGGTGTCGGACTAGTAAAAGGATTATTCTTTCATAATATATGAAGGGTAAAAGGGGGTAAGTCATATTACTCACATTTTTAAGGACAATAACTTTTATATCCTCAACCCATTATAACTCCAGGAAATACTTTTTTTTTACTTTTTTTTCAAAATTAATTTAAATATGATCGAGACCTCTTTTAACCATATTCTAAAGTTCATTAGAAAAGTCCGATGATTGTCTAACAGATGGAAGCATTAACTCAATTTGAGCTAAAATTGGGCACTCTCCCTTTTTCCCCTGGACCCTTGGTATGCGTTACGCTCGTTCACTCGTTCTCTCCTTTCCTAAATTTTGATGCTAAAATTTAAAAAGTGAATTTGTCCCCATTCTATTTAACCACAATGTAACACATCTTATGTTTAAAAAACATTGGATTTTTTATTTTTAATATATAATTAAGTAAAAAAAAGCATTAAATTAAATGGATTATGCTTTCCAAAATTTTGTTTATTTTGTGTATTTAGTGATAGCTTGTGTGCACACAACGTTTCTAAAATAGATCTATTGTGATATCTAAGGAGCTAACTTAAATGAGCTATGTTAAAAATTGATTATTTTATTTATTGTAGGTTTCAAAATGAAATTTATGGTATGTGACAGCATTAAAATTTAAATTATTAATCTATTAGGGCTGATGATGCACATTTAATCTAATTTTTCTTTTTTGATACTTTTTTGTTTCAGGATTATCTTGGATTACGCCAACTTGATATTTCGGGTAGGCTGAAGTTTCTGTCTGTTGATGGAAATCACTTACAGTTCACAGAGGAATGGTTCATTGAAAACATCATCAATAAATATCTCATTTGAGATTTTATAGTGAATTAACAAGATCTTTAGACAAGGATTATGTTTAAAGTGTTAAAGATATTATGCGATATATGCAATGAAATGTGTTGTAATGCTGTGATTGTACACTTATATAATCTTATATTAAATGTTATTTACAGTATATTATACATGGGTCAGACCAGGGCTGGCCAAATGACAACATTGAGGGCCGTAAGAAATTTATACGCTCTTATCATATAGCCACTCTTATGTAATTAATTTTCTAGGGTTATTTTAAGGACTTGCTTTAAAAATAAATCATGATTACATTATTAAACCAATACCTTAGCATAGCAGTTGGTAGCATGTTTGTCTACTGAACTAAGGATTCAAAGTTCGATTCCTGGCATGGCCGAAAAATTTATTATTGGTGAAAATATGGGTTTACCTTATCACATTGATAAATTAAAGGCTGTGGGAGTCTTTCCTGGTTTTAAGTTAAATTATAAGACATATGAAGCTACGACAGGCCTAGTAAGCCGGTAGCGGAAAAATATATGGCTTGAATAAAAACCTAACCCAGGCCACAGGCTGGATAAAGTAATGAATGTAAAAAAGTTGGTGCTTGTCTAAGCTAAGTGGGACTCCTTTTGGTTTGCAGTTGGATAGCCCTGGTTTGGATCAGTTTGAGTAAAGGTTTATGTTTAATTTCATAAAATGATATATTACAAAATTACCTCGGTTTTTTATTTGGGTTTTATTTTAAAGCAGTTATCAGAGTTTAAATAGATCAAATTAATTATTAGCAACATAGCATATTTGGGTCTGTATTTATCATGACAGTGTTAAATATATATGTTTTAATTCATCTGACTTTCAATGTTCTGTATTTTGAGTATTAATTTAGCAATAATTTTGTGATTAATATAAATCATTAGTTTATCTAATCATATTACGCTTTAATTGATTTACTTTTAAAAGCTTAAGAGACTTTACTTGAACATGACAATTTATAATAATTTTACTATATATCTGTTGTGATTATACATTTGAATGCTTTTACATATTTTCGGTAATAATAAAAATGTGTGTCTTTTATTTTATTGCATTTATCATTCATGGATTTACATGTTCAGGTTTATCAATATATCACACCTTTTCAAAAGTATCTTGCACTTCTCTTGATATAGCTTAACTTTAATTTCATAGTATGTGAACTTGATACTAAATGACTATGATCTTAAATTTAAAAAAAAAAGGCCCATAGATATTCACAAAAACTTACAATTAAAGCACATGACTAAATTAAATACACAGTTTTCAAATGTAAACTTAAGTGTGTGTGTGTGTGTGTGTGTATATATATATATATATAAAAATAAAAGTAATAAAAATCTCACAACCAACCTCTTGTGCTCTGTCAAATATAATTATTTATTAACAAATATCTACCTCAGAAGCAATAGTTACCCCTTCCACTGCCACCTCTCCAGCTTAGTTGCTGTCTCACCAAGAATGTGTACTTTATAGCCATACAAGTAAAGTTGCTACAAAGTTAATTTGAAGCCTACATTATCTTCTCACTTCAACAACTTTGTGTTACCCACTTCGGTGGCCGTATGGTTTAACGCGCTACTCTTGCAATAGACTAGACTGTCGCTGACAGGGAGATTAATGTTAGAATATTGGTCGGTTGTACTGAGGGTGGCTTTTCCAAAATGCTTTTCCATTCTCCCTCCATGCAAATGCGGGGATACTTCCTCTAAATATTGACCTTCCTAATCCCTAAGACCGTTAGAGTAATAAATACATAAGCGTGTAACCCAAACGAGTAGCGAGACACGGTGCTTAAAAATACTTTGTGGTAAAAAATCTTATGTTTAAGTATTCTTGCATTTACAAAACATCAATAACATTAAAAAATATACTGATTCCATATAAATGTCTCAAAATGACAATGAGTAAAAATAACCTATAATAAACATGGAATTACGAACAAAAATGATGTATGCACGAGCATACCTGTCATTTACAACGACAACAAAAATCAAAATCTGGGTTCCTGTCATAGATGTGTGAATAAATTTATGTTAAATATGTTAAAAGTCTTTCAAAAAATATTCACGGACTAGCAAAAGTACTCGGGTAGCCACACAATTCGAGGCCATGCTTTTCTCTACTTCAAACAGACAAATCTTAATTTTATTTCTCCTACCTAGTTTTTAATAAATTTAAAAAAATCTTGTCAACATTTTAAAACTCCAGCTTCGATATCCACACGCTCGTACACAGGGGCTACTAATTTTTAAATTTGAACAGGTGTAAGATGCAATGTTAAATTATTATTATTATTATTATTATTATTATTATTATTATTAGCACCACTTCTTACTACCTGTTCGGGTTATACGCACTTACGTTAGTGTGCAATGGTAGGGTGATTGTGAGATGAAATGAAGGACTTACAGTTTAACGTGGAATCCGAACCACGATGGAGACCTGGCATTCCTCACATTCACCAATGTTAAATAAAAGAACTAGTTTCTTTTCGGTATTTATCTATCAGGGTATGTTCCTTTCTTTTCCGTTGAGCCTCACCGTCGCAATAAAAGAATGAAGATGTTTGTTCGATCAAATGGCTTGCACTCAAACTAGAGGGTGTGATGTATACTTAACTGTTCTGGGAGGTGGTGCGGTAAAATGTAGCATTCTTAGAATAACCATACACTAGTAAACAATTCATAACTCCTGTATGATATACTCTTTGATTCACAAAGCATAGCTACTATTCTGTGGCTGTGTTTAATATAGAACACTGTATTTTGAGGTAAGATTATATTCAGCAGTCTGTTATTCCTGAATTATGGTAAAAGGATTGTGGGGATGTCATTATTCCATATCTAGCTCACAAGAACACTAATTAACAGCTAACAAATAATTTGTAAAACAAACAAACAAACAAAAAAAGGATTATTCAGAACAGTAACCGTTAGTACAAACAAACGACACAAAAGTTTGTGATATATATATTTTTTTATTCTCAGTTTAGTTTTGAATCCTTTTGATAAACTAATGGATGCTTGTATTGTAATATTTAACAGAAAACGAAAGAAAAAAATGAGTTGGAAAAGAGGAATAAAAAAAGAGCTAGTGGAAAAAAAGACTTACAATATATAAAATGAATAAAGTCTTTGAAGTTCTGGAAGAAAGTTTTGGACAAAAGGTTTCAAAAATATATATCTAAAAAAGAACATGCTAATAAATAAAATGGAACGCTATTGCGTACTCCTAACTTGGGGTAGGGGGTGGGGGGCGTTTATGGCCAGACTGTAAGGAAAACCCTTGAATGCTTCACAAAAGAATGAGGCAAGTAGCTCAATTTTCTAAATGATCAAATAGCATTGTGGTGCACAGAGGGAGAGTGGCATAAGCTAAAATGGGTCGAGTAAGGAAACACAATAAAACTGTTTAGCATCATCTAGTGCCAGGACTGACTATGAGTGGCTTGATCACCCTTTGCTTTTTCATCCCTGCTGTCACCAGTACTGGTGGCCACACATTCAGAGGCATCAAGCACGATAAGGGGCACATAGATTGACGTATCAGTTGAAGTAAAGTTTTGTTTTCTGTTAGTAATTTACTCATCCGCTGGACTGAATGGTAAAGTTTAGAGACGATCAGATCAGTTCTAGAAGGATCACTCAATAGTTTGTAATGGGTGCATAAGCTCAACCCAGTACCTATGTACCAATATTTCTATAAATAATAGTGTGTAGTGCTATAAGTGCTGTCATACACTATGTTGGTTTGCAAGTCTTTTGTTTGTATAACATCTTAATTCAGTATGTAACGCGTCTGTCTACTAAGTTAGGATCCTGGGCTCGATTCTTATCAAGGACAATTTTTTTTTGAAGGGGGAAAGTGGGGTGTTTTGTGTGTTTCAGAAATAAGTTGGATTGTAAGATATGCAGTTACTAAAATAAACATTAAATTAATATCCCCAATTAAAAACAAAAGTATGTTATAATCCTCTGTTTAGAAAGTGTATCCCTTGAATAAAAGCAATGGTGGGGGATGCTATCATAAATGGGGTAGTAATGAGCCTCAGACGATTACTTACTTACCTTCTTTAAGAATCGGTGATTTGAATCGTGTGTGGGTACTTTTCATGTGGAACAAAAGGCGTCAAGGAATAGGTGATTGGCAGTGCACCCGTTTTGTAGACCATAGTGATGGTTCTTTAGGTTTTGCACATCCTATAGTTGGTTTGATATGATAATAACTTGGGGTGGACCACTCAAGAATATTAGATAATCAAGACCCACCTCGGTGGCGTAGTTGGCTGACGCGCTAATCGTGTTGACCTCAACTGTCGAGGACGGGGAGATCGAGGTTCGAATATCGGTCGGGTGAACAGGGTGGTTTTTCCTAAATTGTTTTCCACTCTCCCTCCACGCAAATGCAGGTTCACTTCCTCCAAATCCAACCTTCCCAATTCCTAATCCATTAGCGTAATTAGTACTTAAGCGTATAACTCAAACGGGTAAGACACGGTGCAAAAAAAAATATAGAGAAAATATCAGATTGGAAATAAGAAAAAAAAATCTCAGATTTTGAATTGTAATTTGTTTTAGAACTTTATTACTGATTATTGTTGGTTTGGACTCGATATATTTATAGGAAAAACAAAATAACCAGACCACAGATCATTAGTTTAACACTGAACTGAATACATAACTTAGTCTTTATTTTTTTTAAAAGTAGCATATGGACACGGGAATTGAATCCGGGATCTTCAGTACGTCAACGCTTTTACAACTGAGCGATCGAGGAGTCGTCCCGTGCTAAGGGCCATTCCTCGCTAATATGTTAAGGCAGAGTCTATGATGGACGTGCGTAAATCGTCAGCTACATAATTATGTGTGATTAATTAATATCTCGAGCTATCAGATAACGCAGCGGCCTTCAACTCGGAAAGGTCTCATGCTACCTATAATATAATTACAATTGTATGAATGCACATATGCTATATTTGTCAAGTACGGTTATAGCCACATCTATATATTATATTTATAATTTTATTATTTAGCACCACGCCTTACTACCCGTTTGGGTTATACGCTCTAAGTACTAATTACGCTAATGGATTAGGAATGGGGAAGGTTTAATTAGAGGAAGTGAACCCGCATTTGCATGGAGGGAGAGCGTGAAAACCATTTAGGAAAAACCACCCCCAGTTCTCCCGACCGAGATTCGAACCTCGATCTCCCCGTCCTCAGCAGTCGAGCTCAACATGACAAGCGCGTTAGCCAACTACGCCACCCCGAGGTGGGTATATATATAATATTGTTTAAACTGAAAAATGACACTTGGTCACGGGAATCGAACCCAGGATATTTGACTTAGTATGCCAATCCTCTTCTACAGGAGTCGTCCCATGCATGACTATTATAACCATACTTAACAACTATAATATCTTGGCAATATAATCCCCCAAGAATAGATGACTGTTTAAATGAACAAAGTATTATAACGAGAAATGTTAACATTTAGCTACCTACTATAGATATTTTCTATTTACTCCCATGTGTACTCGGTGTACCATGAAAGGTAGCAGTCTTACCTTGACGCATTACACTATGACTCTATCTTATAAGCTATACCATAATGGAATAATGCAAGTTAAGACTTTATTTTTTAAAGAGCGCATCTTATTAACCGTTTGATTTCTACGCCTACGCATAATTTACTCTAATGTACAGTAGCCCCATGGCTTCTTTGGTGCTGAGTGACAGCTGACGGCTTTGAAAAATTACCAGACCAAATTTATGTATCCCTACGCCGAACCATATGATCTGCAAAAACATGTGTTTAGCAACTGTCAGAAGTCAGCTGTGAGCTGTCAGTCAGCACCGAAGAAGCCATGGGGCTACTGTATTAGGGGTGAGGAGGGTTAAATTCAGAGAAAGTGTACCCGACATTTGTGTGGAGGGAGAGTTAAAACCAGATAAGGAAAACCACCCTCAGTAAATCTAAGTGGGATTCGAAACTCGATCTCCCCGTCCTCAGCAGTCGAGCTCAACACGACTAGCGCGTTAGCCAACTACGCCACCGAGGCGGGTAATTCGGATTAGTAAAATTGTGGAATCGACTCAAACTAAAGTAGGAACCTCTTGGAGCAGAGACAAGTTAAACGTAGCGTAGCGTATTTATGAAAGATCACTGTATTTATATTAGCGCTGTCTAATTGGACAACCTCTGTCAAAAAAAGTTACAATTGCTAGAACACGGGATGGCGTATGACTACATTAAAGTAGATCTTATAATTTGTTGACCCTCATCGGTGGCCGCGTGGCTTAATGATTATATCTCGTGCTATACTGGATTTCCGGTGTCGGGGAGTTCGTGGTTCGAATCCCGGTTGGATGTACTAAAGTTGTTTTATATATAATATCGCCATAATAACAGTTCTAAATGTCACTAATTTTATTTTCACATAGCCCACATTGTCTTGTCTAAAGCGTCACTCTAGAGTTAGACTGGGTTACTGGCTGTGGGGGAATCAGGGTTCGAATCTCAGTCAGGTGTGTGTTTTTTTTTTTTACTAAAAGGTATTTCACTCCCCCTCTACACCGAACTGGCTACATTTTCTCTAATATTCTACCTTCCTCGTCGAAGGCTTAGCACTCATTCGGGGCTATACGCATACTTTATTCAACTTGAAACATTTTCTTTTTATTTGAACGTTATTTCAAAGTTATCTAGAAATTGTTCTATTATTACAAGTTTGTTTGGGGATGAGAAACAACAAATGGGGAGAGGAAAATCTTCTCAGAAAGGTGTCCTCGATCAAGATTGAAAAATTTACTTTGGGAAAGCCATTAAAACATATAAAATAACAAGATAACAGAGAGAGAACGAATAGATGTTTATGGAGGTAAGAGAAAGGCCAGTAGACGGATTGTGGGGGAGGGCTGTACACTATGTTCTAAAAAAACATAGACTCTAAGAATCAAATGAGTCACCGCATCACTAGTAGGTGAGAGAGTAGGGGGACACTGTCTTCTAAACGTTCGTGTATGACATTGTGACATTGCTCAGTCATCTATTAAGTGTGAAGATATCTTGATCTTGGTTTTATGTGTGGATGATATTGGATTAAGCCTTGATGTTAATGGATCAGCTCATGATTCTATTATAACAGGTCTTGATGTTAATGGATCAGTTCATGAATATATTAGATTATGTTATTGTATCAGATCATGATTCCATTATAGCAGTATAATCAGGTCTTGATGTTATTGGATCAGCTCCTGATTCTTTTATAACAGGTCTTGATGTTAATGGATCAGTTCATGAATATATTAGAACAAGTATTGATGTTATTGGATCAGATCATGATTTCATTATAGCAGTATAACAGGTCTTGATGTTATTGGATCAGCTCCTGATTCTTTTATAACAGGTCTTGATGTTAATGGATCAGTTCATGAATATATTAGAACAGGTATTGATGTTATTGGATCAGATCATGATTCCATTATAGCAGTATAACAGGTCTTGATGTTATTGGATCAGCTCCTGATTCTTTTATAACAGGTCTTGATGTTAATGGATCAGCTCCTGATTCTTTTATAACAGGTCTTGATGTTAATGGATCAGTTCATAAATATATTAGAACAGGTATTGATGTTATTGGATCAGATCATGATTCCATTATAGAAGTATAACAGGTCTTGATGCTATTGGATCATTTCCTGATTCTATTATAACCGGTCTTGATGTTAATGTATTAGATTATGATTATATTATAACAGGTCTTGATGTTAATGTATCAGATTATGATTTCATTATAACAGGTCTTGATGTTATTGGATCGGGTCATGATAATATTAGTGTTAATATCATATTGGTGTTGATGGATCAGCTCCTGATTTCATTACAGAAAGCCCTGGTGTTAAGAGATAAT
Organism: Timema shepardi; assembly: GCA_902151425.1. Taxonomy (NCBI): domain Eukaryota; kingdom Metazoa; phylum Arthropoda; class Insecta; order Phasmatodea; family Timematidae; genus Timema; species Timema shepardi. The sequence goes on along the minus strand of CABFVX010000099.1, from coordinate 64,223 downwards.
CTCATGATTATATTAGAATATGCCTTTACGTTATTGGATTAAATAATGATTTCATTATAGATGTCTTTGGTGTAATTGGATAAGCTTATGATTTTATTTTAGAAGAGCTTGGTTTTTTTTTTAGAAAATCCTTAAAGTTGATCTTAACAAAATAAGTATTGATTGATTAAAGCAAGTCTTTTTTTATTGAAAGATTAATTAAATTTATTACCAGCTTATTTAAATATGGCCTAATTTGGTTGAAATTAGTTTTAATGTCATTGTGAAAGGTTTCTATTGGATTGTACCAAGCCTTTATTTCATTGGAACGAGTCTTGATTTGTTTGAGAAAAGTTATCGGTGCCCAACTTGATTTTATTTGAGAGGTGTGTACGTTGAAACGTAAGGAAACCTTTTAAGGAAATCACTTTACTTCTTACCTTGTCGAAGAGGAGGCGGGGAACGAGGAGGCAATAAGATGATCAATCCAATCGATTAACTCGATACAACAATACAATAACATGGCTCGACAGCTTTTAACAATGGAATGAGGAGAAAGCAGGGCAAACATTAATAACACGGAACTTCACGAATACTTTAACCTTTAATAAATGATTACATCTTTTGGGATAAAGCAGACAGGATTATTTTTATTTTAGCACCAAGTCTTACTACCCGTTCGAGCTATACGCATATTTATTAATTAGGCTAATATGTTGGGGATGAGGACGTTTGAATTTAGAGAAAGTGTGCCTGAATTTTGGTGGAGCGAGAGTGGAAAACTATTTAGGAAAAACCACCTTCATTACACCCTAGACCAGGGTGTTCCAACGTTTTTGAGCCCAAGGGCCAAATTTCAGTATCAGTTTGCACCGAACCGCTTTTAATGCCACATGGTATATCGCACTTCTCTCGCAGTAGACTAGATTTCCACTGAAAGGGAGATCAGGGTTCGAATCTCGATCGGGTGTTTAGAGGTTAGTTTTTGCAAGATGATTCTCCACTCTTCCTTCACGCAAATACTGGTATAAATCCTCTAAATACAACCCTTCTAATTCCTAAAACAATTAGCGTAATTAGAACATAAGCGTAATAATAATATTTTGCACCGCGTCTTACTACCCGTTTGGGTTATACGCCTTAAGTACTAATTACTCTGTTGGATTAGGAATTGGGAAGGTTGAATTAGAATAAGTGAACCCACATTTGCGTGGAGGGAGAGTGGAAAACCATTTAGGAAAAACCACCCCCAGTTCACCCAACCGAGATTCGAACCTCGATCTCCCCGTCCTCAGCAGACGAGCTCAACACGACACGCACGTTAGCCAACTACGCCATCGAGGCGGGTCATAAGCGTATTATTTATAGGAATATTTATAGGAAGTGTATCCACATTTGCGTGGAGAAATAGTTGAGAACCATTTTGGAAAAACCACCCTCAGTACACCTGACCTAGATTTGAACTATGACCTCCCCATTATCGGCAGTATAGTCTACTGCGAGAGTAGCGCGTTAGACCACGCAAACTAAATAAAATATAGTACCATTATAAACATATATTTTAACTTATTTCAGATGGTTATAGCATTCCTTGAATATCTGTCAAGGGTGTCCTGGAATTTAATGAGAACTTTATTTTCATTTAAAAGTTTCTCATCTAATGACGGTATGTTCATGACAGATATTCAACAAGTGTTGATATCACTACACGAAGAAAATTAAACTCTTTGTTTCTACTGTAGATATATTTGATTTATTTTGACCAAAAAAAGTTTTGCTATAAAACCTAAAAATACACCGAAATATACCAGTTGGCGCAGTACGTATTATATTGGTACATTTCGATCGTTAGGACGTTTAGTTCTAGAATTACGAGTAGGCCTACAAATGACCTATACGCGCAGAGTAGCCTATTACCGGGGACTACATTGATGAAAAGGTGCCTTGCATGGCCGAACTTGAGTTTTGTGCTACGTTAATCATCAGTTCGTTACCACCACTGCCCAATGCTGCCAACTACACAAGCGTAATTAAAAAAAAATATGAAGCTGACTGCTGATTACATATAACTCGTATTTTCATTAGGTCAGAAATATTCCGGTTGAAAACGTTTCTACGCCAAAAATAGTTTTAGAAAAAAAGGGTTGGCTACAATCAGTGTATATTTAGAAGGATTTAGCTAGAAAGAAACTTTTTGAAAATACGATCATATATATATTTTTTGTGGTCAGCAATGATTGCCATTTAATATACTATAAGTGTCATTTAATAGGTATTGGTACTATCTATCAAAAGTGACAGCTTTAGATCACATGACTTGACGTATGGATACGTGAAAGTAGATCCAGTAACATTTATAGCTGTCAGATTAAGCAATTCCTATGAAAAGTGTATTTTACAACCATGGATATAATATTCAGGTCAATATCAAGATTCATTTTACATTTTTATAGTAAATAGTAAATAAAAAAGTATTTTCAAACGTCAAAGCTTTTTTTTTTCTTTTTACTCGATGCTAATTACGGGATGTGAATTCGATCACTAACGTAAATATTTATATTTTCAAGTTCATTAACGAGAAGATTAATTTGCAAACATAAAACACACTCAATCTTCAATATATTATTATTATTATTATTATTATTAGCACCGCGTCTTACTACCCGTTCGGGTTATACGAACTTACGCTAATGTGTAATGGTATTAGGGTGATTGTGAGATGACATGAAGGACCTACAGTTTAACGTGGAATCCGAACCACGGTGGAGGCCTGGCATTCCCCACATTCACGAGCTGTGATTAATATACGTCTTGTCAGAGGTTAAGGAAGGGTTTGGCAATCAGATATATCTTTGCCGGGACCGGGGATTGAACCCGGGCCACGAGCACAGAAGTCTGACACCTTACCCCTAGACCACCAGGTCACCTGCACGTCAATAGATTAACCAGAACTAATGTACCGTTGCCTAGGGGACGCCCACGTGTACTAATCGTTCATCCTTTCCGTGGAGGCTCTTTCCATGTCCCGAATTGATGAGGTGATGGTGATAATGAGTACGAGGGTGTAAGACCTGTGGAAACACTTAAACCTAACTTAAGCCCAGCTAACCAAACCCCGGTGACCGTTGGGATGAGTCCCCTTTCAGGGAAAATACCCAAGGTACAGGCCGTGAATCGAAACCAAGACTCCTATGCTTGAAACCAGGTGCACTGACCACCTGACCGGTTAAAATAATAGATTGTATCTTGTTAGTTGTGGGCCGATTTAACCCTGTATCCAGAGTTTATATGCTATATGTATCATTATTATTATTATTATTGTGTAGCCACACATATTATATAATTACACAACTTACAAACTATTAAACATAGGACCTTACACCTGATACTATACCCTATCTTTGGTAGGAATGTAGGTGACAGATATATATATATTATATAAAAGGGAATATTACTATCCCACCGGGCTATACGCCTGTGTACTATTTACGCTAATGTTCTAGGGACGAGGAAGGTTAAATTTAGAGGACGTGTATCCTCACTTGCGTTGATATATAATGGAATAACATTTAGGAAAAACCACCCTCAATACACTCGACCGGGATTTAATTCCATTCTTCCCGTCATCAGTAGTTTAAATCAATTGCAAAAGTGACGCCTTAAGTCATGAGGCCACCGAAGTGGGTCGGAAATAATTATTATGTGCTTAGTAATACTATATGAATAAGTAAAACTGTTATCAGATGGTTCTAATAGTACTTCCAGCCAACGTTTGCAATAAAGAATCTTCTGTTAGCTGTCACTATCCTACAGACTTCTACAGACCCACCCAGATATTTACTAATCGGGAAGCAAGACAAACAGTAGCTATAGTCGAACTTTCCTAGTAAGAACCTTCATATGATAGTTAGCAAAGCTACTGGTTCTACTTTCAAGCCAAACCATGTGATTTGTAGCTCTCAATTTTAACAAACAAACAAACAAACAATACCTAAAAAATCCCGATGATAATTTATTAAAACGTTATCAATATCGTCAGCAAAAATAACCCCAACATATGTAAATGTATTTTATATCATACTTTTACCCGCTCCGGTCGCCGTGTGGTCTAACGCGCTACAATCGCATTAGACTAGACTGCCGATGACGGGGAGACCGAGGTTCGAATATAGGTAGGGTGTACTAAGTGAGAGTTTTCCATTCTCCCTCCACGTAAAAACTGTACGCTTCCTCTAAAATATAACCTTCTTAATTCCTAAAACCATTGTCGTAATTATTACATAATTAGGCCTGTACAACCCGAACGGTTAGTAACACGTGGTGCTAAAACAACAACCAAAAAACAAACTAGACTATTCCTAAACAAATTGAACTGTATCTTATCAACCCACAGAATCAAACTCAGTGGCGGCTCGTAGCTAAAATCAGTGGGGGTGCTGCTCCAGAAAGTGTTTAGCCTTTGTTTTAAAATTATGTAAAAGTAAAAAAAAAATGTATAAAAAGAAAATTTATTTAGAAACTTGATAAAATCTTAACAAAAAAAACTTATTTTAACTTAAATTGTTACAGTTCAAGCTTGATCTATTCATTTAAAAATGAAATCCATTCTTCTTGTTTTAATTTGCGCAAAAAGTTCAATAATTTTCTCCTTGATCTCTGGATGACAATTGAGGAAATTTTTCTCCATTAAAAGTACTGCAAGTGCATTTAGTCTTTCTGTTAAATAAAAGAACCGAAAAAAAAATTGAATCAAATAGAATAGCTGGAAGCAGAATAACAATCTAATTCTACACTCTTCTACACTTTATCACATTCAAGAATATAGTACACGGTTTTTAAGCACAACAAACGTTGAGTAAAAAAACTTCCTTCTACCATAACGCCAGAGCCGGCACTGCGAGAGCAACAGTGCTCTCTCTACCTAGAAGTCCCGCCTTCCTCCCCACCACCCTCCTATGTGCGCATGCGCACAACAGTCAAACACCACGTCGCTGGCACTGTGAAGCGTACAGTTACATACAAACATTTTTGCATCTTTTTCCTAAACTGGGGGATGGCTACTGAATTACTGACATTATTCTTAAGGAATATATATTGTACTACAAAAATAAATAAAGAATTAAAGAAAAAATTACTCATTATATTAAATGTTATCGATAATATCAAGTGTAAATAGGGGGTGCTGCAGTTCCGCGGTGCCTATACACTAGCCGCCACTGATCAAACTAGATCTCTCAAATACTTGTGGTCGACCATTCAAGCCAGTTAGCCACGGGGGGAAGTCCCCTAAAATTAATAAAATTAAACATCCCTTGTGTGTGTTTTTTTTACCAACAATCTTTCATGTTAAGAGTGAGTGAAGTTAGAGGCGAGCATATTTTCCCCCTTATACCCTCAGCCGCGTGAAATATATATAAAAAAACAACGCGTTCGACACACAGTTCCATGACATACAGTAGGAGTGAAAGACCAAGTAAAGAAGGTAGGGTGGTAGAAGAATCAGAGTGGGGGGAGTGGATGGGGGTGGAGGTATAAAGGAGAAGAAGGACCCGAGCCTTGGTGCAGATTAAAAATAACCTCATCAACGAACGACCTAAGGCAAGGCAGAGCGCTCGTATATTCTCCCCCCCCCCCCCCNCGGCCCTGGGGGAGGATAAAAAAAACCCCCCCCCCCGCCCCCCCCAGGGCAGGCCGAGTGGCCGGTATTTCTCCCCCCCCCCCCCCTATTCAATGTTCAGTACAAGATTACAGAGGCAGGTTTACGGTGCTATGCTTCTATTCTTCTGCAGCGCCCGAAGGGGTAGTGTGTGGGGTAAAGGGGGAGGGTATATACACCCGCCTCATCTAATTCCGCAACACACCCACACATACACACACTAGTGAATAAAAAAATTCACTACTTGAAAAGAATAGAATAGAATGAGTGAGAGAGTGTGGAAAAGAATGAATAAGGAAAGAAAGAGAGTAGGCCCCTATATATATATAAATTCTAAATGAAAAGTAAAAATGCTTTGTGTTAAAGAATGGAAGTAGAGGAATACTCCTGTATTATTATTATTATTATTATTATTATTTTTTGAATATGAACTAATGCATAATTTTCATTACTTGTCTTATAGTGGTGGTTGTTTACAGTCCACCACCCTCTTACTAGGGGGCTCTTCCCTCTCTTTGCTTTTAGACAGAGATAGAAGAATAGATCGATAGATAAAGGGAGATGTTATTTTATATAAATGCTTTGATTCGACCACTTCATAATTAGAGTTAATCGTTATTATTCTTCATATTTTAGAAAACAACAAAAATATTAATATAATTGTATGTGTTTGAATTTATCAAATCACCAGCTAGGTTGTTAAACTTCTATCGGTGTGTCTATTTTAAGCTAGTTTGTAAGCAATATTCTAAAATAATCTTACGTTATGAAGTAAAGGTTAATTTAGGTCTTAATGTGTATTTTTGTTTTCACCGTGTACCGTTATCCACCTCCAATTCTAACTGCTATAGGCCACAATAGCTAGGAAAAGGGTGGACAGAATCTATAAAGAATTTAATATAACGAAAAATAGGAACATTCGCAGGTTTAAGTAAATATTCGAATAGTTTATTGAAGCAAAAACCAACAGAGACACATTAAAAAATACATGGCCTCACAAGGCAAAGTGAAGACTGTTGAAAAACATATAAATATGGCAGAGACTGCACTTGCGCAGTACATTTGAGGATACATTTCACAATCTCAAACTAAATTATTTATTTATATGAATTAGTCTGTAATAAACCCAATAATAATAAAAAATCGTCAATATAATAATAATAATAATAATAATAATAATAATAAAAAAAGAGCTTAAAGGACCTCTTTTAAACGGTTAAATAAATAAATGAATAGGTTAAACCATTAAACCTTTTAAACACTTAACAAAAGGCCTGAATCAGTATTGTGAATTCCGAATAAACAAATTTAAATTTTAAGATAAAATTTAAATTTAAATATCAATTCTGATAACAATAAATTACACAAAGGTTTGACTTCCCGACATAGCTTAAACTTCTATGGGACTATTAATTCCCACAACTTAGAAGTAGTCAAGAAGATTCTGTCTTGTTAATATTTAACATTATAATAGAAAACAAAGCAATATTACAATAGAATACTGGTAATTTTTCACTAAACGAATCGGTAAATCTTAAAGTTATAGCTCATAAACAAACAAAATAATTACTTTTAAAATTTCTTCAAAGAAAATACGTCTACAAAATACTACCTATAAAAGAAACACTATCAAATTTTAAAGTTCAAGCAATTATTGGAAGCCACACGTGCAAAAATAATTTATATTTAAATTAAATATTTCAAGCTATAAAAAGAATCAAAAAGTGGCTACCTATTAACCTCTCTAAAAATTACAAGGAGACTAGCGCCAAAGCGGCAAAAAAGGAAACATCAAGTGTTACATAAAACCAATTTAAATTCAAAATTAATCCTATAGTGAGAAATTACTGACGCTTACACCGAACGATTATAATCACTTAATTAACTAAGTGTATCAAACACCAAAACCTTTGAAGGGTCGTTTAAATTTTAAATATTTAATTAAAGTATATAAAGTTTATATATTGCCATGCTGGAGTGATGTTCAGGTCCAGACCAGGACTTCTCGTGAAAGTGTCGGATATAATAGTCAACCATGTTAGGTGAGCGCCCGCTTTATATAGGTCTAGTTGATGAATAAAAGGGTTGGAAGATCTTCATACTAACAATACTACGTTGTGAACACGTTCTAAAGTCACGTAGGCTGGACACCTGGTGAGTTAATGGTAAGCCCACCTGATTACGAGCAAAAGGGTCCCAGGCTTGATTCCCAGCTGGTACCTTGGTTATTTTTTGCCAAAAGGGGAAATATCCCTACGGTCACCAGGGTTTGGTTAGTCAGGCTTAAGTTAGGTTTAAGTGTTTCCACTGGTTCCACACCACCACCGTCTCATCTCATCTCATCGGGACATAGAAGGACCCTCCATGGAAAGGATGTATGGTTAGTACATTCGGGCGTCAGCTGTGCAAAGGTACATTAGTACTGGATAATCTTTCCATTACTCAAATGGAGTAAGGGTAGGTAAGTAAAGTATAAATTTAGATGCAATTTAACAGCATTGGAGTGAGAGTATGAAAAAATTTAGGAACAAACAACCTCGATACATCCGACCGTAATTCGAATCTCGATATTCCCGTCACCGGAAATCCTAGAGTGATACGTTTTACCATGCATCCAAGATGCGGGCTACTCTTTATTTAGTTGTTACAAAGTTTAATGTGAACAACTGTATGCTACATCGAAATACAATATTAAAAACAGGATCTCTTTTAATACGATGCTATATAAAATAGTCTTGACTGCTGAGCAAAGAAGAGGGGATCATAATGCAACCCGCAAAACACATTAACCAGATGAGGGTTCGTAACACGAGATGAAAAGTTCTGGAATAGTATTTTTTGCAACAACGGCACAACAGAAAAATTACCTTTTACTAACATTTAATTATGAGAGTAATTCTTTGATTATTATTTATGAACATTACCAAAAATCATGTTTTTAAAGCAAAATATTGTATTCGTTTATATTAAATAAACATATTTTGTGAAAGTTTAATATTTCTAACAATAACATTTTTTCTAAAAGATTTAATCTCTTTAACGTAAGATGGCTTTATATTTTTTAATTAAATTTTTGAGGTTTCGAGTAAACTGTGGATTCGTCTTTCTAGCTTTAATATTTTAATTGATGAATAAGATTATGGATTTCGGCTAGGGATATGAAAAAAAGTTTCAATAACTTACTAATATCGATATTTTTCTTCTGATAAGAGTAACATTTTTATTTAACTTTGAACTTTCGTTTCCTTTAAATCACATGAGTACTTGCACCCTGATATAAGTTCAGTATCTTTTTTAGCACTGCATCTTACTACCCGTAAAGTTTATACGCTTATGTACTAATTACGCTAATTGTTTTAGAGATTAGGAAGGTTATATATAGATGAAGTATACTTGCATTTTCTTGGAGGGAGAGTGGTAAACCATTTCAGTAAAACAAGCCTCAGTTCATCTGACCGGGATTCGAACATCGATCTCCCAGTTATCTGCAGTCTAGTCTACTGTGAGAGTAGCGCATTAGACCACGTGACCACCGAAACGAGTGGCTTCATGTCGAAAGAAACAGTAGTTTTGTTTATAATGTAAGTATTGTATAATGTAACATTTTTAAGCCAACATTCTGAAAGCTATTTAGTTCAAAAGCACCCACTTCGGTGGCCAAATGGTCTAGGGAGTCACTCTCGCAATATACTGGACTGCCATTGATGGGGTGATCGGTACTTGAATCCCGGACTGATTTACTGAGGATGTTTTTTCCTAAACTGTTTTCTACTCCCCCTCCACTCAAATTCCGGTAGAATTCCTCTAAATTCAACCTTACTCATACCTAATACATTAACGTAATTAGTTAATGGGTATATAACCTGGATGGGTAGTAAGACGTGGTTCTAGAAATAAAATAATAGTTTTTAAGTGAGCTAAAAACATAAATATGCCTAGGTATGTGAAAAAAGTATAAATACTTTACTAATATCGATATTTTCCTTTCGATACTGGTACATTTTTATTCGATAAATTTTCCGATACTTTTTACTCATATTAGTACTCACAATCTGGTACCGTATTGGTATTGAAATAAAAAAAAACTTTTTTGTTATCTTCACTCATACTGGGATTAAATGTTTACTAGGGTGGACGGTGGAGGAAGAACAAAATGACACTATTTCTCATTTCTCACTCATTTTCTGCAACTCTAGCGTTCAATCTCTTTTAGCAAATCATAATTGATGGTTGTTTATCAATACAGTTTGATGTCTGAATGGGCGACGGACTGAGGGGCGAACAGTCTACTACCCCTTCCTTATCAATTAGCGAGCATGGTCATCGCAAACTAAACTTTTGTAGAGCTCAATGAACTCAGTCGACCCAAGCATACGAAGCAGAAAAGTGTATGTACGCTTCAATACCGATACTTACTCTTATTGATACTTTTCTTTCGATACTAGTACAATATCAATATTTTTCTTCCTATACTTTTAATTAGTTCAGTATCGATACTTTTCTTTCGATACTAGTACAATATCGATATTTTTCTTCCGATACTATTCTTTCGATACCACATCCCTGTCTACGCCTTAAATTACATTATTGTGAATACAGCATTTCTATTTTTTTGTGATTAAATGTATATTTTAATGAAAATAAGCTATATTAATTACTAGATAAGTAATAAAACTCTACGGATATAGAGATAGAAATATCATCAACCTTTTTTGTAAATAAAAACAGTATAAAAATCGTTACATTGGGATACATTTTTCTGCTTACTCTTTCAATACCAAAACATACTTTAGTCGATACCTTTCTTCCGATACTCGAAATGTGTTTTAAATATCAATACGTTTCTTTCGAAACCTTATCCCAGGTTCCGATGTATTTTAGGCCTAGAGCTTATTTTTCTTAACACATTCTTTAAACGAGAATTTTTTTGGAGAATACTTGCCTTAATAGTCATTAAAATTTAAAAAAAATGTTATTTCACAATTTTAACGGGTGTATGAAGCTATAATTAGTGATTAAGTGATTTCAAATTATTACAATTCACGAGCTATAAGGGGTCAAACTTGCTATTTTATGCTCTTTGGGTGTCATTGTTGAAGAAAATGAAATTATAATATTAATATTATGAATATTTAACTCTAATAATATGAATGTGTAGCATCGTCAGCTACACGTCTATCACACAATCAAGCTTAAACTATGGGTGAAGAATTACCCTGGGTACGGGGCGAATTCTGAATAGCTCAGTGGTAGAGCATTGGTGCACTTAGCTAAAGGTCTTTGGTTATATTTATTTTCATTTAAATTAAATTATGGATTACATATTCAAGCTATCATATTTGTTAATTACGGCTCTAGCCGCATATAAATATCTTCTTTAAATTGAAAAATGACACCTGGACAAAGGAATTGAACCCGGGACATTTGGTTTGATACGCTAATGCTCTAACCACTGAGCCATCTCGGACGGTTATACTCAAATGGGGGTCCGTGGACCGGTTCCGGTTTGATGGGAGCTGGTCCGTGGCCAGCAAACAAGACAAAATGTGTTTTTTATTACAAGTTAAAAATCAATATAAAAGCTCTATGTCAAGTTGCGAACAGTTTAAAAATACAACACATTCTGTTTGAATAACAATCATTCATTATAAACACAGAGTATCTAATTGTTTCTGATTCTTCTGAATCAGTTGATGAGCTGGTAGAATCAATGAAAACCGAATCAAAAATAACCGCATCATCTTCCAAAAGAAATCTCTCTTACTTTACTCCTAAAAATATGATCCCTATTGTATTAAATTCGGTTTTACTGCCATGGATGATGGTGGAGATGATACACTAAAATCTCAATGTGTTATTTATGGAGACGTTTGTCTAACGATGTGATGAAGTCCTCGAAGTTGTAACGGTATTTAAATACTAAACACAAAATGTGACTTCAAAGTCGAAAGAGTTTTTTCGGAGAGAGTGTGTTGATTTTAAAACCCTACAGAAAAATGTATTTAATGCATCACACACAAATAGTAATGCTCTGCGCGCCTCCTATAATGTCACCCTTCGGGCTGCTACGGCAAAACATACCATACACAAAATGCGAAAACCTTGTGAAGGGTTTTATTAATGACGTCTGCTTCGAAATATTAGATGAGATGGCGACGAAGAAAGTTGCTCGGGTTCCACTCTCAGATGATACAATAGCTCGAGGAATTCATTATCTTGCTACTCATATGGAAGAACAGCTCATAGAACAGGTTAAATTCGCCAAGTACTTTTCTTTGCAACTTGATGAATTCACCGATGTGGCTAATATGGCGATTTTGGTGGTGTATGTGCGTTATGAGTGTGAAAGTGATTTGAATAAAGAATTTATTTTTTCCGCTTCACTGCCGACAAACATAACCAGCTCTGAGCTTTTCAGGATGTTAAGTGACTACATTTTCGGTAAATGTGGATTGTATTTTAAATTTTGTTTCGACGTATTTACTGATGGTGTTGCAGCAATAACCAGGAGACACTCTGGAGTGAGTTCCCAGATTAAGGCGTTGGCACCTGAATGAAAATATACACGCTGTTTTATTCACAGAGAAAGTCTTGCCACAAAGAAAATGTTGACCGAACTGAACAACCTGCTGAGGGAAGTGGTAATAATCGTTAGCCACGTAAAAGGAAACGCTTGAAACTCGAGATTGTTTGCGGCACTATGCCAAGATATGGGGGTTGACTATAAACAGCTACTATTGCATGCCGATGTACGTTGGTTGTCAAGAGGTAAAGTCCGGTCGAGAGTGTTTGAGCTGAGGAATAAGCTGGCTGAATTTCTAAAAGAAAAAACTTGCTTGGTCAGAAGAGTTTTAAACCAATAATCGGATAGCTAGACTGGCCTATTAGACATATATATTTTCCATTTTAAATTAACTTGACACATCCATGCAAGGAATAGTGTCCTCTTATTCACAATGGGCGACAAGATAGAAGGGTTGGAACAAAAACTGAAAACATGGACGACAAGACTTTATAGCCATGTCTCACCATTTGGCTGAAACTATTAGCGAAGGAGGTGAGGATCTTGACGTAACGTCTTTGTGCCATGTCATTTTTAATAATTTGGCAAACTTAGGAGAGTGGTTTGATTTATATTTCCCAGAAGAGGAGAGACCACGGAGAAGGACTGGATGAATCCGATATCTATTTCCTAGAAGAGGAGAGACCACGGAGAAGGACTGGATGAATCCGATTTCTATTTCCCAGAAGAGGAGGATCCACGGAGAAGGACTGGATCTATCCGATATCCATTTATGACATGTAATGATGAGACGCCTGTTGACATGGAAGATAATCTGACTGACTTGGCTGCTAATGAGGAATTGAAAATTTATTTCCTAAGTACAACTTCACTTGCTTTCTTTGGGATGAAAGTGGAAACAGAATTACCAAATCTTTGTGAAATTCCAATGAAAATTCTTTTTACCATTTGCCTCGACCTACCTTTTCGAGACTGATTTATATACTATGAGTGTGATTAAGACGAAACATCGTATTAGTGTCAATACTCACTATCCATTACGAGTGGCAATGTCCATAATAGAGACACAGCTTGAAAGAATGTGCAAAAAAATAAGCAAGCTCATTTGTCCCATTAAGTGTTATATTATGTTTTTTCTTGAATATCAATAAAACTGTGGTTACATAATAAATAGTATTTTTAATACTATCCCACAAGGTATTAACTTTCCACCAAGCTGGTCCCTGAGCACCACAGAAATAAAAAATACCGGTCCACCACATGGTAAAGTTTGAGAAGCACTGATCTAGGAGTCTTTCTATGCTCAGGGACATTCTTTAATCATATTTTAAGGCAGTTTCTGTGTTGGAAGTGTGGAAACCATCAGCTACATGATTGTGTGATCAATAAAGATCACGCGCTATCGGATAAGTTGGCTTTCTGCTGACAATAGTACAGTTAAAATTGTATCAGTGCACATATCACGATGGATTAAATAGATAGGATCTATTGGATTCCCGTGTACAGGTGCCATTTTTCAATATAAAGAATGTAATTTAAATTAATTGATATGTGGTATCCTGAATATGGTGCCGTAATCACAATTATTTGCAGCCTGTGCGCTGATATTCATTCTAAAATGAAGCTTAATTACGCTGACTCGCTCCCTGGCTGTTACGAGATTGTGTTCCTGAGATGTTGACTGAGCCACCGAGGTTTGATTCAGTGCTATGTATAAGAGAAGGTCTTCCTTGTATCTACCATTCAGACGAGTGCTGTGGAGGAGAAGGCTTGGCGAGGTTCGGAGGGTCGGTTTGAGGACCACCAAACATGTGAGCTACAACCTAACCTCAGTCTCTCTCTTTACTCACGGATAAAGTTAAAGTAACCTACATGTTTACTAATTACACACATAGCTCTCTCTCTCTACACACACACACACACACACACACACACACACACACACACTCACATGAGGAATAATCAGAGTGTCTCAGAGCTGTAACCATGTAACTCACTGCGGGAAGTGTGGATTCGTTCATTAGAAAGGTTTAACCCACCGAGCCTTTTGCGTCTGCCCGCCTCTTTTTGACCACAGCTGAAAACTTATTGACTAATAATTTCAATCTGTCATTTTTCCGACCAAAATCAAGTTTATGCTTATCTCCCAAGTATGCTGTTCACAAGAAGTTGGTAATTGAAAGACCCCTCTTTCCAATACCTCCCTCTCATTCCTCTTTCTTTGCCGGCTCATTTACAAAGTGTACTTTATTACTCGAAACTATCATTATACTCACTAATACCATGCTACTACTTCCTATTTCCTTTGTAAATATCTTGAAATGGGTCCACCCAGCGTTGTTGTATGAATAAACACAGAATTAACATACATTTTAAAAATGTACCTAAGCACCAAAATGGTGGTGAGTAGCTAAATATTTCTTTGTGTATTTATTTTGGTTTTGTTAAAATTGTAAATAAAGCAATATTTTGTTAAAATTTATTGACATTGACTTTTGGTTTGGTGAAAATTGTTTCAATTGTTTAAACTGATTTTGGACTAACTTTGCGTGTGTACTATTTGCGTTATTTTATATGCAAATTTAAAAAAAATAGTTTTTTTTAAATTCTAAATTTGCAATTTAAAAAAAGTATTGTGTGTGTGTGTTATTTGCATTAATAATTATGTTCGTCTATAAAGTGAGTTGAAAAAGTGATTGGTGCCCGCCTCACTACCGTTAGTTTTGAATGTACTCTAAGGTACAAGGTTGGGGACCTCTGATCTAAGGCATCCCTCTCACATTAGACTCGACGCCCGATGATGGGGGGATCGGGTTTCTAATCCCAGTAGGGTGTACTGAGGGTCGTTTTCCAAAAGGTTTTTTTCACTCTCCCGACACTCATGCGGGCACACTTCTTCTAAATTCAACCTTATTCATCCCTAACACATTAGCGTTATTTGTACCGATGTATAACCCGATTGGGTAGTAAGATACGGTTCTAAAAAATCTCACACATTCATACACCAGGTCATATGAACTGCACCTTTCCCATATTCTGTTCTCTAGAACAGTGTTTCCCAAACTGTGGTACGTGTGTCTTCAGAGGCCCGCAAAGTACCATTGAGTTTCATTCATCAAAAAAAGATGTTTAAATATTAGCTAGTTTGGTATACAAAATATCTTTGATTTTGTCTAACCACTGAAGTTTGACTAAAATTTTGAACGACTTTAACAGATGAAAGTTTTTTTTTGTTGGCACACCACTTTACTACCCATCCAGATTATACGCATATTAATTCGGTTTATGTGCAAGTATGAGTAAGATTGTATTTTATTCAGGTGAAAGGACATTGAAAAACCACTCAGTAAAAAAGTATCCTCAGTATACCCAACAGGGATTCGATCCCTGATCTCCCCATCACCGACAGTCTAGTATATTGCGAGAGTGACGCCTTAGAACAGGCAGCCACTAAAGTGGGTAACAGGCATTTATCCTGAGGGTAGATTTTATAAATTATTTTCCACTCTTATTTCAGGCAAATGTGAACACACTTCATCTAAATGCAACCCTCATCATCATTAATATATTAGCGTAGCTATAACATAGGGATAGTGTGATGCCGGAATAAAATAAAATAGAAATTATATTTGATACAATGATTTGAAAAACAAAACATTTCTATATTAGAATATGGTTCATGTGAGTTAGCTGCTTTTTCTACAGATGACTTCGTACTAATTATTCACCTAGGTATTTAACCGCTTTGCTAATCCTTGATGAAGGCTTCTAACCTTGCCAGTGAACGGAATATAATGACTAGCTTTGATTTAAATCCCTCCCCCCTCCCCCCTTTTGCCCCGTAGAACACATGGTGGATCCTTTCTGCCGAGATATCCACCACACACATCCTTTCCTTTCATAGCAGTCTTCAGTCACACGAACAGCGTATTCGTTCCAGCGCCACTCGCTCCAATGTATCAGGGGTGGAGGAAAACATCCCGGTGGTCGAATAGTCTAAGACTGATGTGGAACACTCGTTTGGTCATAAGGGACACATTGAACATTAAAAATAATGGGGGGCTCATAAAAAAACTGTATTTACATTATCAGTCCAAATTTAGTATATTATTATTAGGTACTTACTCTATGTGGTCTATGGCATTAGGAACTCAAGTTCATTGTCGTACTTTTGTAAGTACGGCACCTATCCCCATATTGAGCTAATTCTATCCAGTCAACCACATTGCAAACTATCCCTATCTTGAGCTAATTCTATCCAGAGCCACTTATTATACATTATCCCTATCTTGGGCTAGTTCTATCCAGTCCAACTCATTACAATATATCCCTCGCTTGAGCTAGTTTATAAATAATAAAAATTTGGTACAACAACCCTCATATTATGTCGGATTTTTTCCAAATTATTCCAATTTACTAAATATTACATTACAAAATATTGTATTTCTTTGACGTTTATAAAAAAGAAGAGTAGGGTTACATTGCATGATGATTCATTATAAGGTTCTCGGGCCGCACAGAATCGTGGATAGAATCATGAGATGGGCATGTCTCGTCTCAAAAGACCGAACTGCCGATTCTGATAACGTATTCCGTTTGTATGAATTGAGCGGATAAAAAAAAATTGTTTCCTATTCGCCCTCCAAGAAAATGCGGCTACATTGAATCTATAAGTTAACCTTTCTCATTACTACTCCACTAGCAAAGTTAGTGTATGTGTGTAAACCAAACGGAGATTAAGAGGCGGTGAAATAAAAATCATCATCGAGAATCTTCACTGGTGGCCTAGTGATCTATGTCGTTAGTCTAGTATTGAACTTAAATGTCATTTGAGTTTGAGTTTAGCGCCATTTGAGTTAGTTCTCTACATATGATTATGAACTATGCTGATGCAGTGGGGATTGCGAAGGTATAATTTAGAGGAAATGTTCCTGTATTTGTGTGAAGAAAGCGTGTTAAATCGTTTAGGGAAAAGCACCTTCAATGCATCCTACCAGGATTCGAACTCTGATCTACCCATTATTGGCAGGTCAGTATATTGTGAGAGTGAAACCTTAGGCCATTCGACCACTGAATAACAACATTTTTTCGGCCAACATTAATAATATTTTAATATATTATTAGTATTTTTTCTATAGTTATTGATAAAATCTATCAAACGTGAATTCATGACTTGATGTATGAATACGTGAAAGTAGATCAAGTAACGTTTTAAAGCCTTCAGATATGTTGGTCCTTAAAATGAGTGCTATAAGTTATGATAATTTGAAGGTTTTGTGCTGAATTCTATATTTTTACTTTCTCGCTATGATACAGGTAGAGAAAGTATTGTGATTGTAAAAAAAATCGAGCTCGAGATTTTAGTGAATTTCGACGTTTCATAACCGCCC
>CABFVX010000099.1:12631-39772 GCA_902151425.1 Timema shepardi | reverse complement strand
GAAGGGGAAGGGGTGGGTTTTTTTTTAAGGAGGGTGTGGAGAGGACAGTGAACGCATGCGCTATTCAATCAATTTCAATATGTAGCGTTGAGAAGTAAATTAAACCACACCTACTTTTGTCAGAAAGTAGAAGCTGAGGAATATTAATTAATTTAAAAAATATATATGTAGAAGTTACAAAATAAGAGGTAATGAATTGGATTGCTGGGGAACTACTGTGAGTAAAAATACATTTTTACTTTCGTTCAATCCCTCGGGTAGAGAAGTATTGTGATCGTAAAAAAAAAAGAAAGAAAAAGCGTACTCGAGATTTTGATAAATGTTGAAGTTTCATAATCTCATAAAACATAAAAAATGTTTTTCACGATGTCTTTTGTCTATATCTTGGCCTAGAACCAAAACTATTTTACCGATCGGGCTAGAACCTCCTATATTGGGTTTTTATAAAGTTTCCTCCAAGAAAATCTTGTAGTTAGATATCCAACCATATACTTAAGGATAGTATAGTGAAAGAAAAAAAAGAGAAAAAATTAATTTTCTCCAAATTCGCTCTAAAGATTTTGATTAATTTTTGTCTCTAAGCACTGTTTAACATTACAAACAAAACGGCGATCCTCATTTTATTGTAGGAATGAGTTGAGGATATTGAGATAGGTGGAAATATTCAATTTTGTTAATATCCACGCAACTATTTCAGATACAAAATAACTTATCATTGTAAAGTTGTAGGTCTATTTTTTTAAAACTTATATTTGAAATATATTTTCATAAAACCAATAGTTTCTAATCTATATTCACATATATCAACTTCTTTTATCATGATCTTTGAAATATGAAATTGATTGTCATGTTCTTTGGTTGGCAGATTTGCACCTCTTTTCTCGATGTTTCTGCTTCAGTGTATATTATATATTACTATATATATATATATATATACATGTGTCTACTTTAAGGTAAAAGAGAGAAAACGTCTGCGATGCACCGTACTATTTATTTCCAATTATATTTAATGAGTGATATACGTTCGTATTTAAATTAGAATACAATATTAAAATATTTTTTATAGTAATGACTATTTTAATCCAGGCACTGGTGTCATGGTGTGTTTAAAGGGCATGCAAAGTTTGTTGAAAACAAGATCCAAAACTTTTCAAGGCAAGCGGGATGTAACAATTATATACATCCTGTTCTGTTCTACAAATTTCCCATGATAATGCATTTTTGTTGATACCTGTCAAATAAATGTTATAGTTATCCAATGCTTCTGAACATTTTGGTCATGGAGTATTACAATGGAGGCTATGCACACTGGGGGACCAACGAGCCCTGGAAGTAGGGGAAGGGGTTGAGAATTATGAAATAAAATATTTTTTAAGGCAATTATATGTTAGGACTATAGTTACAAAACACCAAATTAATTTATTAAATTAAATGTTGGAAAAAACTCATATAATTCTATTGACTTAGTAATATTTTGATTATTTTTAACATTCTAAACCTTATAAGTTTTGTTAAAATAATTGTAGTAGCGTGGGTGTGGTACCGTGGCAATTTGACCTTTGACCCCGATTTGTAGAGGTCATTGACCTACTTTCCCCATATGGTTAATTTACCGTTATTCCCTCACCCGCATCCCTCTCCACAGAAGTTATTTTCCGTTAACAGTGTATTGTGATTACAATTAAACTACTTTATACATCCGGTTAATTCCCCCACCCTACCCAGAGACCATGACCCCCGAAAGAGGCCACCACAGTGGCTTATGGGTTTATGAGTTTAATGTGTGCCCCAGGCTCATTAATTTTTTAATGTGTGCCCCAATGGCTTTGGGTAGGGGAGCATGCAGTCTCGGGCTCTTCTCCCGTGACGTGCCTGCATGGGGGCTCAAACCCTGGACCATAATAAAACAGACGGTGTTTGGAGCTCACCCCTTGGAATCCACAGACTGATGATCGGACTTGGGCGTCGGGCCTAGTATGTCCCAGGGTGTGCACACTGTGTGTCCGGGTAGTTTTTATTTATTGGTGAGGGAAACGTTCGGTCCGTGGCGTCGTGCACTCCTCCCATCACGTGTAGAGAAGCATCCTCTCTCGACGAATATCAAACATCAAGTGTGAGCTTTTGTCAATGACTTCTGGGATTTTCATTGACACCCTTTCAACATCCAGGGCCCTACTAGATGGCTGAACATACTGGCTGGCACTGGTTCAGTACGGCTCTGTGAGCTATTCCCCCGAGAGGGGGAGGGGGGGCTTGGCCTGGGTGGTAAGGCTAATTTATTCCCCGTACCATCGTTCCTGATTTTAATGTGTGCCCGTTGGCGCAGTGTATAATGTTGTCAATTCTAAGTCTGATTACTAATGAGTTAAGCAACTATCGAAGAGAGCATTTGCTGTTAATTTTCCGGGGTCCCAGAGCATTCATTACATGTTCAATACCGGTCAGATTCCTAATTATTACGCCAAGAGTGCTGTGCTAAGTGCCATTAACGATTTTATTTTTATCTACGGTAAAGGAATACTATAGTAGAGTTTTGACCGAAAAGCACAATTACTTCAAGAGTAATTTGTGAATATTCTAAACTGTTCCTTCTACCAAACAACTTAAATATATTCATACAGCAAGTCAGTGATTTGATAGATACGGAGTAGAAAGTTTGTATTTTAAACTATTCTTCCTACGGCAATGTTGATTGCAAAAAAAAAAAAGTTTGAATTTGTTATTTCTACCAAACAAATTAAATATATTCATACGTCAAGTCAGTGAGATACTGACTACAAGAAAAGGACTCGTGTGATCTGCATCTTATCAATGTTGTCTGCTCTTCCTAGCAGAATCATACTATAGTTCTGTTCTTCCTACCAAACAACTTAAATATATTCATACGGCAAGTGAGTGATTTGACCATAAAGTTGGTACTTTTAAACTGTTCTTCCTACCAGAATCATACTATAGTTCTGGTCTTCCTACCAAACAACTTAAATATATTCATACGGCAAGTCAGTGATTTGACAATAAAGTTTGTATTTTTAAACTACTCACACATAACACATGGCAAGTTAGTTTACCTGTTGGAAGAGTATCAAATTTACTTTACTGATAAAGTGTCATCTTTCCTGATTATGAGTTAATAGAAATGACAAATTAAGAAGTTTTATTTTTAAATATGGTCTCAACTGTTTTGTTGACATAATAATATGTAATCGAAAATTCAATTTAAAACAATCAGTCAACGCTATAGACTTGTGTAGTGGGAGAGGGTAGCAAAATTAATTTAATAAACATGTCAAACAAAAACAAGTTTTATTCTAAAGGTCTCAAGCCAAAATTAGAGGAAGTGTACCAACATTTGCACGGAGGGAGAATGGAAAGCCTCCCTAAATACGCCCGTCAAGTATGAAGGAGACTATAGTATATCCTTTAAATTAGATACTACAGTATGGATATATTTAGCTTACCGTGAATATATATTGAAACAATAAACGTTTGGAAAATAAAGCCTCTTACCTAAAATATTGTTGATAGGTTTTCGAAACAAAACTATCAGAGTGAAAACCGATGCTGATGGTTGATGGATGATTCACTCTTTGAAAAAATATTCTTTAATATCTTGTATAATTTCTTAAATACACTTTAAATATATATTCATGATCGACACCTATTTTCTCTAGCAGGAATCTTGGGTTCGAAGAAAGAAAGATAATTACTATTATGCATGTCTGAAATACAAACTTTCTTAATATTTGTATTTATAATATGATTAAAATAGCAATCATTTTGGCATTAACAAGAGGAGCTTCTTTCAATAGTTAATGAATAAATAAACTAATTAGAAATATAATTATAATATATATTTACAATTACTTATATAAATACATAAATGATACAGTGCACCACCCAGACTTTCTCTCGCTTTTATCTTAAAATAAAGATTTACTAAAAACTCCTAAGCTTTGTGAAAGTAAATTATAGGTCTGTAGAAACCCTAAAAATATCCTAAGATTTGTGAAACTTTTTAATAGGTATTTAGAGTGTTGAATAAATACTACACCAAATATCACAAATGAAATAATATACTCTGTTACCTACAATATATTAATAGAAATATATTAACAATCTTCAACGTGAGTTATATTACAGTAGAGCGCACCTTTCAATTCTATTACATTACATCCGGTCTATACATTATACATTTTAGCATTTATAATACTTTCTCTTTAGGTGAAGGAATCTAGGTTTGACTCTTGGTATGGTAAGCTATGTGTTAATGCGCCTTTGGAGCACCTTATATATATATATTTCTTGGATATAGTTTTGATAAATATTACTATATAAATAACCGTAACAATAGCTTATTATTTGCATATATATATTTCTTGGATATAGTTTTGATAAATATTACAATATAAATAACCGTAATAATAACTTATTATTTGCAACCGTATACAACTATCTCTATGTCGTCGATTCATGCTTAAAGACCCACACGGCCAAGGTGTGATGGAGCTGAATGTGTTGCAGGTGCGCGCAGAAGTAACAATTTTCCACCTGATCTTAAGGCAACCATTCCTGCTCTGCTTAGAGATGGTATAGTGCTAGACAATGGCAACACCGATGATAACATTTTTGACACCACTCACAACTACGGCTCTAATGTGTGCAGCGGCAATGGGATCTTCACCATGGCTAGACCCGCCATGATCAGTTCCAAATACAATTTCAAGGAGGAACGACGCAAAGGGATAAAGATTTATAAAAAAAACTGAAGAAAATAAAGCAACCCGAGAGTTCCATGAGGAGATCGGTGCTGATCAAAATCACTATGAAATGCCTGCAGAAAGAGGCCGGAGAAGAGAAGTTACAGAAACAACAGGTCAATTCCTACCCCTGATGCTATACACTGTCTGGTTTCTCCCGATATACTCCTTGCGAAGATGGTGGTGTCCTGAGCCCTCTCTCTGGGACCAACACCAGGAGCTCTGAGGCATCTGTACTGAATGATACCGACAAGGAGATCCCCTTCCAATTCACTCAAACTCTGGAGAAAAAGGAACCAATATTTGCTGAAGAACGAGATCGCCAACTCAGAGGTCTTCCTCATTCCCGAGGACTGTCTTTGTCAGGATTCCATTGATGAGTTGTTGGATTCTACAAGGGTAGAGGCTTGGGAAATATTGACCCCACCCCATACCTGCTTGGAGACATGTCAATCGTCACCCCTCCTACTCCCCCATCACATGCAGCGACAGTGCCTTCGCCTCTTCCAAGAAGCGTCCCTATGATGAAGTAGAGGATTGCGACGTCCATGGTGTCCTAAGCAAGTTCTACATGCCACTGACGCGGCATATGCTCACCTCCATCGACGATACAGATGATGAGGACGAGGATATGAACGTGGTGGACGTGGACACCTGTGCTTGCCCCTCTATCCCCTTCCTTTGACATGATAGTGCTGGAAGAGATATGACCCCGATTTTTTTTTCACTCTCAGTGACAATATAGATAATTTAAATTATGATCATTTAAAGTTTCATCGAAATATTATAACATTCTCAAGCCAAGAAAGAAAGTACTGTATAGATAAATTATACATTTAAAAACATCTTTTTACTTGTAAACACCTCTTAAGCTGGGTTCACACGTTCGTTATTCGTTCACGTTTAATCAATGTTCGATATGACCCACGAATTTGTGGAGAAAATAGTCGTTTTTCTGTAAGAATATTTGTCGTGCCTAGTGAGAAACGAACATAGTTTCGCATAAAGACGGTACACTACCACACGTCAAAAAAGACAAATAATTGCCCGAGAGCAGTTTATCCCATATACGAGTACCGAACATAGAGTATGTATGGACAGCAGAAACGGTGGAACTGCCCACCTGGAAATAATTTACCCCTCCGTGGAATAAATTACTCCCACCCCCCATATATATTTTAATTTCAAATCCGCTGATATTATCGAATATTAAGCTGAAATATGGCCTTAAATCAAACTTTAAATAACTTCTAGATGCAGTCTTTTGTCAGGACCGCTTAAAATAACTATTAGACTAGAGGCATCTAACTGACACAAAAAATCAGGGGAGAAAGCTCTAAATAGATTCTAAGGTCATCCAAATAGCTTCTAGAGGCATGTCATTGTAAAGAATTTTCAAGCAAGGACCACCCCAAATAGACTAGTTTCTGAAATAATTATATTTTCAAAAAAAATTTGGTGGAAGGCCACTTCGAAGATTATGTTCGAGAGGTATCTAATAATCGGAAAACATTATCAGGATCACCCTAAATAACTTCAAGGGGTGTCCAATTTTCAAAAATTTCTAGGTGAGGAAAACTTTAAATGGCTTATAGAGGAATCTAATTAAAAAAAAATCGAGGTCAATACTACTCATAGCTTCGATAGTGAGCAATTTTTCAAAAAATTGTTGAAGGATGCAAATAGTCCAAGATCACAGACAAGGAAATAACAGATACGTAGCCTCACGGGAGATTTGTTGCGCCCCTTGAGTCAGGTATAACTTAAAATATCCAGTGATAACAGCGCTTCCAAGTGAGAATTCTTTAAAACATCTCACTTGCAAAATGTTCCTTGTGATAAAGACAAGCTGATAGCTAAGAGCTGCCGTTTCTCCGAGTACAATAGTCCAGGTAGCGTTAATCTCTTACCCCCGCCTCACCCCCCTTTCATTGACCAAAAATTTCAAACAATTGAGAGTGTTGGACGCAAATATACACCCCAGTGCTTCTACAGTTTAAACGTAAGTGACACGAATCTTGGAAATGCACTTGTAAATGAATTATGAAATATTTTGTGACCAGCTTCTGCGGTCACCATTCTTTAGGATTCACTTCTTCGTCAGACTGGACTGCTAATAACTGTGATATCAGTGTTCGAATCCCAATTGGGTGTACTGAGAGTGTTTTTTACTAATATGCTTATAATTCTCCTTCAACGCAAATACGGGCATATTAGTATTATGCGACCTGATACACCCCCGTATATCAAATTTCATCTTAATTGGAGGACATACCATTTACTGCCCCTTTTTTCCCCTTTACACCCCTTTAGATGAATAGATTTGAAAAATCCTAAAGATTTCTCACCCAATTCCATACAGAAACATTCGTTTTAAATTTCACTGCTCTATGTCCACTATTTCAAAAAATGTACAATTTGGGAATTTTGAAAACTTTTGAACCCCCATTTTTATCTCTTACAGGTTGGATGAATTTCACAAAATTCGATCATATCTCTGGTCTAGAGCCAAAAAGGAATTTTTACTAAAAATTTCATATGCCCATGTTTGAAACCATTAAGCTCTTCTAACAAAACCTCAAACTCCCCCACATCATCTATTGTTTCTACAGGCATAATTGGCCCTGTTGTTTGGAATTGTAAGCAATAATGTCTCATTCCCGTATATCCACACTCGTGTTAATATTATTAAA
Organism: Timema shepardi; assembly: GCA_902151425.1. Taxonomy (NCBI): domain Eukaryota; kingdom Metazoa; phylum Arthropoda; class Insecta; order Phasmatodea; family Timematidae; genus Timema; species Timema shepardi. Next base: position 32,322 of record CABFVX010000099.1, on the reverse strand, counting down.
TCAATATTTAGTTTAATATAAGAGAGAAAACATAATAAATCCTCATAACTGTGCTTTATACTTATAATATTTAGATAAAGTATTTTTAAATTGTAGTTGAAACGGACTATTTGGTCGAAATTAACTGTAGATAGATTTTTCTATAATGATTCTTCTATGATATCAGTTTTGGTATCCATTAAGTGAGAGATAATGTTTTAATAAAGATGAAACTACAAACAAGTTTATAAGTTATATAATATTAACTTGTCTCCATATTATTAAGGCTAATAATTAGCCTCAATTAAGCAATAATGTCTCATTCCCGTATATCCACACTCGTGTTAATATTATTAAATCAATATTTAGTTTAATATAAGAGAGAAAACATAATAAATCCTCATAACTGTGCTTTATACTTATAATATTTAGATAAAGTATTTTTAAATTGTAGTTGAAACGGACTATTTGGTCGAAATTAACTGTAGATAGATTTTTCTATAATGATTCTTCTATGATATCAGTTTTGGTATCCATTAAGTGAGAGATAATGTTTTAATAAAGATGAAACTACAAACAAGTTTATAAGTTATATAATATTAACTTGTCTCCATATTATTAAGGCTAATAATTAGCCTCAATACATAAATGGTATGGTGCACCAAACAGACTTTCTCTCTACTTTGTCTAAAAATGGAAACATTTGCTTAAAACTTGTAAGATTGGTGAAACCAAAAAAACATACATTTTTTCAGAAACATTATAGAAAAAAAGAGCATCACATTCCACAAAGAGGCATAAATGAAAGAAACGTATTGTTCATTATTCATATTTTACATAATTTCATCCAAAAGCATAATAATAAACTCCTGTTTTCCGAGACCTCAATTAAATAAAATTATAATACCAATAGCTCGGAAGCTATGGACCATTCAAGAACTACGCAAGGATTTTTTTGGGATAGGGGTGATCAGTGATTTCTTTCGTTTTCTTGGGGGTGGGCAGAATCCGGCTTAACTAATGATTTTATCAATGTTTATGGTGAGACAAAATCTAAAAAAAAATAAAAATTCTACAGATCCGCGATCAAAAAGGTGTCACCTAGCGATGACAGATGGCGCTGAAGCGTAGCCTATAAACGTACACAGCTATACATAACTATAAAATAACATTTATTTATGATGTGTTACACCTAATTTTACTGCGATAAGTATTCTATAATTTTACATCACCAATCCTTTTGTCTAAGATAATATAATTTACCAAATCGTAAGAAAATTACGTAAGATCGGTCAGGGGAGAGGGTGGAACGAAAATTCGTACGTTCCTTTAAGTAGAGAGATTTGGGGGAAACGGGGGTAAAAATAATGGGGGGAAAATCTTTAAGTAATTTATATAGAGCCTCCTATTGATTTTATAAAAATATATTTCAAGTAAAGGGTTTTTTCAATTTCAATTTTGTTACAACCTTACAATAATGAGTTATTTCGTCTCTCAAATACTTGCAAAGATATGATTAAAATTGGCAATATCTGCTTATATAAATTATCCTTAAAATTATGTTCATGGGATGATTAGAACGACCATTTGTTTATAATGAGGTGACCTGGCGGTCTAGGGGTAAGGTGTCAGACTTCTATGCTGTTGGCCGGGGTTCAATCCTCGGTCCCGGCAAAGATTTATCTTAGTGCGTATAACCCGAACGGATAGTAAGACGCGGTGCTAATAATAATAATAATAATAATAATAATAATAATAATAATAATAACAATGTTTATAATGATAAACAATGTCCAGATACGAAATTTAATAAACATCGTTACATTGGACTTCAAGATAGCTTGTTTTTTTTCTTTTTTACCTTTAGTAAACTACCCTCAATTTTTGGGTAAGATATCTATCTCCAAAAACTCGTCTGGGGAACCTTGTATAGACCATATACAATACTAAGTTTTAGCCTTATCATTAAAATGGTGTCAGCTATAGGTCTAGATATAGACACACAGGCAGACGGCATGAAAAAAAAACACCTTTTCGGTTTCGGGGTGTTGACAGTTATCAAAATTTGGACTTTTTTTTTTACGAACAAAGAACTTTTCTCTTCAAGGTGTCGAGAGAAAGTAAAAATGGTCTATTTACTTAAATATGAGCACAAATCATAGTCATATACGCTTCAATGGTGCAAGCACATTTCTAGACATTCTTAAAACCTACTTTCAACTAAAAGCTCAATGACACTATGGAGTAAAATAATCACAATTTAAGAAGCAAAAAGTAGTAAAGATTACATTGGCCACTTATGTAAGTTTTTGAGTTCATACAGTCATAATGTCCAATTATTTGAATATTTTATTTATTTTTAACCTATCAACTATAGTTATACAGTCTTATAAGTGTTTAGTTAGATACCGGTACATATTTGATATTTTACACACTTTAACAACTTAAATGTTTTATTGAAACATACCTCTTATCAAAACCTACTATTTAAAAGCCAAAATTGTTAACCTAAAGCTTAAGCCAAACAGCTGTTTTTTTTGTAAAACAATCACAATTACTCAACATTAAAACTACTTATAAATCCTTACATTATTTCAACGTTTCAAAACGGAGTATGCTACAAATATTACTTTTGAGACAAGAGTCTAGATTCATACAAATATGTCAAAACACACATAATTTATTGCATTTAATTGGGATCAAAGTCAGCTTAAAGTCACAAGTACTCAACTCTCCAAAGTTCACTCAACAAGATGAGACTCTTGGTGTAATACGTTCCATATTTTCTGCGTTGGTTTCCCTAAACATTAAATATTCTCCTTTGCAGTCCACAGCAAGTGATTACGGATTATAACTTTAAAGAGGTGGCTTTGTGCAATATAGTTTGTGCTTTTTGCATTTTTTAAGCCAATGAGGGTATATTATCCTTATTTTCTTCAATGCCTTTCCTAACATTATATGTACAAAACCTTATTTATGTTTCAATTATAAGGAAATTGCTCAATAATTGTTTCTATGATATGTGTGTGAACATATCTTTATGGAATTTGAAATTCCCTAAATCATCATGCCCTTTATTGAGATATGCTCTATGAAAAATTAGATAATCATGTCAAGACTCCATGTTGGTTACCTGGTGGTCTAGAGGTAAGGTATCAGACTTCTGTGCTGGGGGTCCGGGGTTCAATCCTCGGTCCCGGTACAGATCCTTCCTTCACCTCTGACAAGACGTGTATTAATTACAACTTGTGAATGTGAGGGATGCCAAGTCTCCACCGTGGTTCGGATCCCACGTTAAACTGTAGGTCCTCCTTTTCATCTCACAATCACCCTACCATTACACATTAGCGTAAGTGCGTAAAACCGAACGGGTAGTAAGACGCGGTGTTAATAATAATAAGACTCCATGTTGGCATAACACTTTGTTAATGTATTCATGCAGAGTTTACAGTGAAGTTTCCGTTCTATCTTGTATGCAAGATAGCCAGCTAGATATTTAAAAAATCGAACGGTATTTTTAAAAATCTAATCTTAATCTGTCATGATAAAATAACGTTAAAATTATATGTGTATTTTCATACTCATTAGTTTCTATTTAAAATACCATTTATTTAATAACAAAATATGTTAAATAGTAAATAGGAAAACATTTTGAGATACCCACCTATTTTGTATCTCACGTATTAAAATAATATGTATGTAGCCAACAATTGGTTTTCACTGAGAGGTGACATCAATACTTTAATGGACTAGACTAGCCTATAGCCGTATTTTATAAGCCACAATGCTACATCATAGTCTATAATAATAAAAGGAAGTGTTTGTTTGTGAGCGATGCCCAACCAAATCTACGGCACTCAGAGATCTGAAATTTTTAATATAGGTGGATGAAAGGGAGTACAAATGCACCTCTAAGCAGGATTTTTAAATGTTCAATTAGTTTTTTAATTGGGCTATTTTAAACCAATTTTCGAAGAGAATATTTTCTGTTTTAGAATTACGTTTCAGAGATACGGGCACCATGGGGGTGGGGTCTTATATAATTCTTATACCACAGTGGGTCACGAGCAACACCGTGTGGGATTGCTAGTAATTAATAAAAGAAAGCTTGCTAACTTTTAAGATTAAATGGAGTGTAGTGTATATAATATGTTAAATAATTGCTTCAATAAACCATGCATAATTTTATCTATACTATATGATTAATTAAACTTTCGAACTGATTTAACTTTTATTAACAGACAGAGCCCCCTTTCATGGTCGAATGATTAGGCAGAATTCACAAACAAACAGCCCACGAGACACAGCTGACCGGCCCGTTTGTCTGCAATATCTTTCTATCTACATCCAAGTATTCACACAAATAACAATGATTTAACTTTAGTGTTTACTACGTAATTTTAAATAACAGAAACCCTTAGAAATATTTGAAACCACCCTATATTTTTGTTTTAATTTAATTACTTGAGGGTGACCTGGTGGTCTAGGGGTAAGGTGTCAGACTTCTGTGCTGGCGGACGGGGTTCAATCCTCGGTCCCGGCATAGATTTATCTGACTACCAAACCCTTCCTTCACCTCTGACAAGACATCTTGTGAATGTGGGGAATGCCAGGCCTCCACCGTGGTTCGGATTCCACGTTAAACTGTAGGTCCTCCATTTAATCTCACAATCACCCTACCATTACACATTAGCGTAAGTGCGTATAACCCGAACGGGTAGTAAGACGCGGTGCTAATAATAATAATAATAATAATAATAATAATAATAACTTGAGTGTTGTAATTTTAATTTACACCAGGAAAATACCAGTTTTTAAATTAATTCAAGTACATATTAATAATTTTAAATACATAGCATCAGATAGCTGTTATATAACTGCATTGGTGGCCACGTGGTATGGTATCTAGCCTTCCTCTATCCAATAGTCATGTTTTGATCAGGTCACAATTTCTGGGATGGTTTTATACAGTTTTATATAAGATATCACACATTTAAAACACAATATATAGTTAAAATTTAAACTATTTAACTTGTCAGAACTTTCACAATCATTTTGATGAAAACGATATTAAAAAATATCTAACCACTTCTTAGATAAATTGGTCTTTCTAAACGTCTGCAATTCTTCTCAGTGCTCCTTAATAAATAATTGCAGTTGACAGCCAGTCCCTTAGTTTAAAAAAAAGTCCATCGTGTTTCAAGTTTTCTTTTTAATGTGCAGTCAGAGTAAACTTATTTGTGTGGCAGGATTAGGGTACTTATGAAGAGGGAGTTTGGTGGTTAGAGACGGGGGAGGGTGCTACCTGAAGCTTGCTCGGTGACCGCCAGCCGACAGGAGCTAATATTTTGTATCTGCCTTCTAGTACATATGAGTTTAAAGTGAGTCGTTTAAAAAATGCTCACTTGATTGCGCTGTAGTCACTGGGGGTCGCACCTAGTGATCCCAACGTTGAAGAAGCAAAGCCTCGAAATGGAGTGCAACAATTTTAACCTAGGGGCTGTGGATCTGTTCTTTCTTTCTCTGTGGCCCAGGGTCATTCTCCACTTATATTTTAAGGCAGAGTCTATGATGGACGTGCGGACGTGAAGAATGACTCTGGTCATGGGATGGTTCCTGGATAACTCAGTGGTTAGAGCATTGGCGTACTAATCCAAAGGTCCCAGGTTCGATTCCCATATCCAGGTGTTTTTTTCAATATACAGAATATAATATCTAGATGGAGAATTTCTTACTAAAATGCATAAATAATAGCTTCGGATATTCGATTCTTAAACCTTATATGGGCTTGATACTCAGTCCACATGCGTGTGTGACGTAAATAGATTTACGTCTTTCTAAATAGGGTGTATTAGAGTCCATTTATTTATTTAAAAGAATAAAAAGTATCTTTATTATGTCCATTAAGTTGATCGGCTACCTTTATGAGCACGACTGTACCATACCTTTTGTCAACCCAACCGTACTTTATATATAAAGTCATCTCTGGACAATCCAACGAAACAACAACCTTCTCGCTCTCCTTTTTTTTTTGTTACATCTGTGTGTGTCTGTCTGTATGTCTGTCTCTTTCTAAATGATTCACTGCACATGATAATAATTATTATCGTAGTGGACTCTATTGAGGCCGATTTTGATTTTGTCTGTCGACAAGTGCAGTGCGAGAAGAACAAAGGACTTGGACCAATGGGATGAACAATGTGAAAGATGGGGGAAGGGGGGAGGGGTACGTTACGTTGAATGCGCCGGGGACAGATGGCCCACCCCCCCCTCACTCATTGTTAAAACAACCGTGTCCCCCAAAATCAACTCATCAGAAAACTCTCCGCTGATAGCAGAACAATGGTTGATAAACAACAACGCATCGCGAAATTATTATATATATATATATACCTACAGAATCTATTCAAACCTTTTTTTTTCTTATGGTTTTACATCAGGCTACCCTGTTTATTTATTTGTTTATTTTTTGTTCCAAAAGTAGATTTAAAAAATAAAAATAAAGTGCCTCCTGTTTTTATGACATAAAATAACAATATCAAGCTTATAATGGAAAACCGGTGGGCATGCGGATTATATGTACGGCTCGTTCAGTCTGGTTTACCTTTAAGGGGGTATGAAGCTAAAATTATTATTATAGGTGTGTATAGTTTTTCTCAAATTAACTGTTTGTAATCATATTTAATTGTATATGTTTTGTAGCATGAATGACGTATTATTAAATAATTAATTATATATAATTATGAATGAGATACAGTATATGTTAATTACTCAGATAAAAATGGTTGTGTGTATTTGATTTGTGTGAAATTTTCTGATTGTTTAGTTTTTAAGATTTATTTGATCAATATTTTCGTTGGTTAACTTTTTTTTTTCTAGGGTCTATTAGCTATCAATCATTTTGTAACCCGGTTAAGCGTAGGACAAGGTTTAACAACTTAATTTTTCCCACATAAATAAATACACTTATATAAATAATAAATAAAACTAAAATAAATAAATAGGTCAGTGTTCTAATCTCAGCGAGATGTAATGAGGATGTCTTTTTCCCGAAATAGCTTTTTACGCTTCCTCAAGATGAATGCTTGTATATTTCCCTTAAATTTTACCTTTATCATCATTAACACATCATCATAATCCAAACATATGACCCACTATGGTGGCCGCATGATCTAAGTTGTTACTCTCGCAGTAGAATTGACTGCCGATGATAGGGATATCGAGGTTTGAATGTACTGAGAGAGGTTTTTTCCAAAATGGTATTCCACTCTACCTCCACGCAAATGCGGGTACACTTACTATATAAATAGCCTTCATAGTTTCTAAAACTATTAGCGTAATTAATATATAAGCATATAACCAGAACGGATAGTAAGCCGGGGTGTAAACAAATTATTGTAAATATTGTAATCTATCATCAAAACAAATAAAATGTAGTCTAGTAATTTTTACTGTAAATTATTTTATTTTTAATTTAGAAATAAATTCTTAGTTAATTTACAACTTTCAGTTACAGTGGGATTACCGTAGCAAGTCAGGTTTTTGATAGTTACATAAGTTACTAAAACTACTTTAATATACCTATATTATGTTCTGCAGTTGTCACTTTAACTCAAGGCTGTAGCCAAATGGGGGATTTTGGGGGTTTAAACCCCTACGAAATTTTACGAACAAAATATATATGGCTTTAGTTATGGTTCAAACAATATCAAACTTAGGTTACAAATACAAATTAGGGGGCTGTGTTACCATGAAAAGCACTTCAGATAGCTTCTAAAGGTGTTAAATATTTAGAAATTTTCATAGTCCTCGAAATTTTGGGGGTTATTTTACCATAAAACAAACACTTCACAGAGCTTCAAAAAGTGTTAAGTTTTTTTTTAAAATTCCGAGCCTTTGGCAGCTAGAGGGTTATTTTACCATCACTTCAGAGAGCGTCTAGAACTGTTTAGCATTTAGAATTTTCTCTAGCTTCCGGAAATTGGTGGATGTGCCCACCAAACCCCCTCCCCTTTGAAATTATTGCCTGGCTACGGCCTTGCTTTAACTAGTATACAGAAACGAGTATATGCCGATAGAATTACATTTGATCGACTTTGCCTTTTTTTATATTCTACATTTTGCAAACTTACCTTTCCACAGCAAACCTACCATAGTTATTATTTTGCGTCACGTCTTACAACCCGTCCGGGCTGTCCACATTTAATTACACTAATTGTGTAAGAAAAGGGAAGGAAGAATTTAGAGGAAATGTACCCATATACACGGGTAATGAGAGGGAGAAACAATTTAGAGGGAACAACTGAGCTCCTTTGGCCAGAATTTGAACCCCAGCTTTTATGTCTCTTACCGATGACCAGATTAATTGAAACTGACGTACTTGTCCGTATGTCCATCGGTGCAGGTGATTCTCTTTGTGCGTCGTTACGTCTAATTGTCATGCTTGTGATGAAAATTATTATTTCAATTTTTTTTATTAAGTACCTTAAAAAAAACGGTCGTATGGTGAATTTTGTGTCATTATGATTTCATTTTAAACATTTACTTTACGACGCTTGTATAATTTTAAAGCCTGATTAGACATTTCCCCTCCATAATCTTGCATTCTTTCATCCATTTAGGGAGCTTTGCATATATATAAATGTTATCTCAAGGTCATCCAGGAACGTATTGCTTTACCACAGGAGTAACCGGCCCCGTAGTATAGTTGTCAGCGCACCTGGCTACGAACCTAAAGGTACCAGGTTTTATTCCTGTCTGGTGCCTTGGATATTTTTCCCGAAAGGTGAGTTACTCCAACGATCACCAGGGCTTCGTTGATTGGGCTTAAGTTAAGATGAAGTGTTCCCACAGGTTCCACACCCTCATATTCACCATCATCTTCATCTCATCGGGACATGGAAAGAGCCTCCACGGAAAGGATATACGATTAGTACATTCGGGCGTCCCCTGGGTAGTGACACATTAGTACTGACTAATATTTTAACAATAATAATATAATATTGGGCATATGGGCCACACTAATCGTAGCCCAGTAGTGGAAAGGTTAGACATTCGTTGCGCAGGTGACGCCCAAATATACTAATCGTACATCCTTTCCGTGGAGTCTCTTTCCATGTCCCGATAAGATGAGATGATGATGTTAGTGAGTACGAGGGTGTGGAACCAGTGGAAACACTTGAACAAAATTTAAGTCTAAATAACCAAACCCTGGTGACAGTTGGGGTTGTTCTCCTTCCGGGAAAAATACCGAAGGCACACAAGCCAGGAATCGAACCCGTGACCCTAGGCCACAGACAAGTAAGAAATAGACTTTCAACCTTACGGGGGGTTTCACCGCTCTCCTTTAGACAGCTCGAGTCCTTCAACACTGGGATTCGCTAGTGTCACTGCTGGGTGATGATAGGACTAACCACAGCGATCCTAGTGGTGAAGACTCAAGCTGCCAAAAGGAGCGCAACCATTTTAACGTGGAGGTTGCATGTCTGGGTATATTAGTTGTCTGTGGGCTAGGCTCGTACACAGCAACTACACCGCGGGTCCGGTTATCTTTCTACTACTGGGCTACGATTGATATCGTCCAAACGTGAAATATTAATATATTATACTACCAGAATATTATTATTATTATTATTATTATTATTATTATTATTATTATTATTATTAGCACCACGTATTACTACCCGTTCGGGTTATACGCACTTACGCTAATGTGTAATGGTAGGGTGATTGTGAGATGAAATGGAGGACCTACAGTTTAACGTGGAATCCGAACCACGGTGGAGGCCTGGCATTCCCCACATTCACAAGATGTCTTGTCAGAGGTGAAGGAAGGGTTTGGTAATCCGAGGATTGAACCCCGGCCGCCAGCACAGAAGTCTGACACCTTACCCCTAGACCACCAGGTCACCTCTCGAGGAGTAGAAAAAATCTTTAACGGGTATTCCAAAGATAACTTTCGCTAGAAGTCAGAATAGATCTAATATTTTAGCTCAATAGTAGAGAATATAAGTATGTCTGATTTACTTTTTGCTGATTATTTATAATAAAAGTTGTTTATATATAAGAGTCTCTCCTGAAACTTTGTAATGGTAAGTTATTTCGTATCTTAGGGTTATTTTATTTCCTAAATGGCTTACCACTCTCTCTCTCCATTAAAAAAAAAACATTTAAGTTTCCTCATCCTTCCTCAGCTCTGATTAGTTTAAATGTTTTGGTGGTTCAGATAGGTTGTAGCCCAAGAGAAGAGAGGGGTATGAAAACACCTTGTATTAGAATATTAATTTCAATGAAATAAGGGGTTGTTAAACAAAATATCTACGTTTACGGTTTGAAGTTATTTAAAATATAACAAAAATAAGTTAAATTGAGAGTAATAAATCTTTTGTAAACATTACCTCAATTAAATAACATATACTATACAATTCATATTATTATTTGTTGAAGTAGTCAGAGAGTAGATATTTAAAAAATAAAGCTGTAATATGTCTAATATTCTTTATTTTATTCGTTTAATTGGAGGATTTTTTGTTTTATTGATATTAAAGCTATTTAATTCAATATTCGATTGCAAAAAAAAACTTTAAAAAACTTATTTTGAATACATCGTTTGGCCAAACATAAGAACAAAATAAATTTAATTTTTCCTTTTGATACGCTCATTTAAAAGTCTCAAAATTCAAATTAAGGAAAAAAAACACATCTTATTTTTTATCAATATCCCACAGCTTTGTAAAGTTCCGACGCTAGTACATACTTGGGTTTTCTCCCTCTGTGTCCTTTTGAAAAGTTTACTTTACGAATTAGACGGGATTGAATTAAATACACACCTCAAATTGCCCAGAAGCTTTCATTCTGTTTGCCTCAGTTTCCAATCAGGTAGCTAGAAGCATCAAGGTTTGATCATGCCACATCATTCTCTCACCAGTTAGTTCAGTCCAATATCGACATGGCTGCACGTTTTTATTGCTCTAGTAGAGCATCAATTTAGACAATTTTTGGAGTAGTTCGGTGATGGTAGAGTAGTCTAAAGCAGGAGTTGGACAACATTTTGGACACTGATGGATTTTTGTAAAGTATCAACTCTCCCGCGATCTCCCTTCGTTTCTCTACAAGTATATCTACGTGTGTTTTTTTGTCTATACATCTTATAAAAACTATTACTGTATTTAAATTCCAAATTTCCTCAAATTTGTATGTCTCCATCATTATAGGGGAAAAAATAAATAAAAACGTACTCATTAATAGTAAACTATTTAAATTGATTATAACATCACCGTTTATAACCGTTAAAGGTAACCGTCCCCTTGGTATAGTGGTCAGTGCACCTGACTACGATCCTAGGAGTTTCAGGTTTGATTTCCGGCTAGTATCATGGGTATTTTTCCCAAAAGGGGAATCACCCCAACGGTCATTAAGGTTTGGTTAGTTAGTCTTAAGATAGGTTTATTATTATTATTATTATTATTATTAGCACCACGTCTTACTACCCGTTCGGGCTATACGCACTTTACGCTAATGTGTAATGGTAGGGTGATTGTGAGATGAAATGGAGGACCTACAGTATAACGTGGAATCCGAACCACGGTGGAGGCCGGGCATTCCCCACATTCATAAGATGTCTTGTCAGAGGTGAAGGAAGGGTTTGGTAATCAGATAAATCTATGCCGGGACTGAGGATTGAACCCCGGCCACCAGCATAGAAGTCTGACACCTTACCCCTAGACCGCCAGGTCACCTTAGGTTTAAGTGTCCCCACTGGTTCCACACCTTCATCATATCATCTCATCGGGACATGGAAAGAGCCTCCACTGAATGGATGTACGATTAATACATTCGGGCGTCACCTGGGCAACGGTACATTAGTAAAGGCTAATCTTTCCACTAATGGGCTACGATTGTTGTAGACCAGACGTGCAATATTATCATTTTATTACCGATCAAAGTTATTTTGGTCACTCTAAAATATTATTTGAAAGTACTTGATAGATTTGCAAGTTTTCAAGACACAAATATCAACTTTTAAAAACAATGTGAAGCAGTGGGTTTGGAACGGGGTCAACTCAGCCTCTTGTGGACAAATGAGGAGCTACTTGAATAAAAAAAAAAATAGCGACTCTGGTCTAGAAAACTATGATTAGCTACGGGAAGTCTCGTTGTGATGACCACTTGACACCCTATATCCGCACAAGTTGGCGTTATCTTCGCCGAAATACAGCGGCCGCTTGAGTTGATATGGTTCGATTGCGGACTGACGGTTTCAATCCATCGGTTGACAACCCCTTGGTCTAAAGCATTACTCTCGGATCGCACCTGCTCACCAATGACAAGGCAGTAGGAGTATCCACCTGGTAGACTGGGAGGAGAGTGGGAAATCGTTGAAGGAAAAAACATCCTCCATACACCTGACTGATGTTATATCTACAACCTCCCCACCATTGGCAAACCAAACTAGGAGAGCTGAACTTTTAGTCCGCGTGTCTGCCTATTCGGGTATATATGAAGATTTTGTTTAGCACCACTTGTTACTATCTGTTGGGTTACACGCTTATCTACAAGCTAAGATTATTGTTTTATAGATTAGGAATGTTATATTTATAAGAATCGTACCAGCATTTGCGTAGAGGGAGAGTGGAAGACCATTTAGGGAAAAAACCTTAGTAAACGTGACCGAGATTTGAACCTCAATTTCTCCGTCACCGGCAGTCTAGTTAACTGCGATAATAGCACGTTAGACCACGTGATCACTGGTGTGAGTGTTTATATACTGTTATCGGATCCGCGGTGATGGCCACGTGGTCTAGATATCAAATTCATTTGTTCTGTTTTTTCCGTGACGAAGGAGTAAGGGCTAGAACTTTTATAGGGTAGTCAGAGGGATTTTTTCCTAAATATTTTCCAACTATTACTCCACGCAAACGTTGTTGCATTTCCTCTAAAATTATATATTTCTCATCGCTACCACATTATATTAATTAATATATATTATGCGTATAATCCAAGAGGATAGGGGGATACAGAGAGTGTAAAGGGGGGGAGTGCAATCGGCCGGGACAATACGTAATCAGTTTTATTGGTTTTTTTCTGTCTGACTCAATGACTCAATTTTGTTGTCGTGAGTGTACTTGGAGCCGCTCCACTCCGATGCAAATACTGTTTGACAGTGNGGGTGGAGGGGGGGGGGGGGGGGGTATGGTAATGGTATCAGATTAACAGCTACGAGAGCAGTGGATTGAATGAAGGAGTGGGTTGTAGGGTGGCTCTTTAACTCCATTTAGGAGAGTATTATGAGTCCCGCAATCAAAGTAAACCCAATAGAAACAGAGGGAGGGGGGGAGGTCCAGGCAGTGGGGGTGTTTTGAAGGGGGGTAGATGGAATGGGGAGACGGTCTTTACAAGAAGGGCGGAACAGGATGCTGGTGGGATTTACGAACCTCCAAGATTGGAAGGGTAGAAACCCATCTCTGTGTGGGATCATTACGATTAAATTATGATGTCGTGTTAAAGTTATTTGTATGTATGCCAAATTAAAAAATGAAATCGTTTTTCAATAAATTGTTTAAGAACTTAAAATAAATAATATGTGACAGATAAAAGTTCTTAGATGTTGATTTCCAAATAAACAAACCATTCTAATTTTACTTTCATTTTATAAAAAATTTGAACCTACACAAATTGACACAAATATGTTTGCAGTTCTATGTAAGAAAGTAGGGGAACTTTTTTGGAGGGATCAGTTACTACTACCCGTTTGGACTATAAACATGTTTACATCAACGAGATAAGGAAGAGTTAAAATAGAGTTTAAAGTTAATGTACCCATATTTGTGTGACGTGAGAGTGAAAAACAATTTAAGAAAATGTAATCTCATTCCATCCGAACGGCACTAAACTATTGATCTCGTCAAAGAAAGTCCAGCATTCTGAGATATTGATGTCTTAAGGGCAGTTTCATAGTCAGACTTAGTACGTCTAGAGTGCGGTGCTTTACTAAATACAAGACGACACCTACCTATCCCCTAGTGGAATTAAAATTGATCTGGGCCCCACTAATATTATTTTAATGTAATCAATGGATAAAATCAGTGAAAATTAATTAAAATTATGAAAATATTATGCAAAAACTAGATTAAAATTAATAAAAGATTGATCAGTATTAAGATACTTTTTTTTAACAATTGAGATATAGAATGTTGAATTAAAAACAATTTTAACATACAATAGAAATTTTGAATAAACAAAAGATTAAATGTACAGGGGAAAAAACTGGGTAATGATTACATTTTAAGGATGAAAAAAATTATATTTAAATAAAAATTATCAACATAACACGTAAAAAAAATTGTATGTATTTAATAAAACATCCAAATTAAACACAAAATGATGAATTATATTTGAAAAGATGTCACCTTATTGGTACACTTTACACAATTTAAAGTTAAAGGCATGTCAAAAGCAGAAGTTATATGGCTTATTGAATGTTACATGTAAATTTAAATGTCATACCTTAAAAACACTAACTATTGATAAAAGGTTATAATAATACAAAAGTATAAATGTAAAAGTCAAGGATTAAATAGAATAATAGTTAATCGTGAAATTTAAAGTTTTTATAGATTGACTGTATTTTCTAAATTTAATGTGATAATATGTGTGATTTCAAAGCCTTATTTTGATATGTAATCCCTTACTCCTAGATTTCAACGTTGGTTGAATTAGTTGTTACAATTAAATTCAAGAGCTGGTCTTCAACCAACAATGTTTATTACTCTTGTTATGCATGTATAAATAGTTAACATTCATCATACATATTGATAAATTAATTAATTGAATCATCACATAGTTTAAGTTTACATTTACATAGAAAAAGGAATTTGGTATGAAGAAATTGTTATAAAATACAAACCTTTTTGTTGCCAAAATTGATGACATCTTACTAAATTATTATTATCAATCAAATGTAAGGCGAAGTTAACGCTACCCCCTTTTCTTACTCTTGACCAAAAATTATCATGAATACAGAAGCTAACCTTTTTAATGTTATTTTATAGGTACTGGTAGTATACTCGTATATAAAACGCGACAGCTGAATAAATCATGACTTGACGTATTAGTATATGAAAGTAAATTTAATAGTAACTTTTCTATCTATGAGATTAGGTTACTCATAACAAATATCTAAAAATATTGAGATTATTATGTGTAGATACATTTAGCACCGCGTCTTACTAACCTTTCGGCTAAATGCATATTTAAGAGTAACGCATATGTGTTGAATAGGAGGAAGGTTGAATTTATAGGAAGTGTACTCACATTTCCGTTGAAGGAAAGTTGAAAAAAACATTTAGGAAATAATACCTTCAGTTCACCCCACTCAGATTCTAAACCCCGATCTCCCTGTAATTGTTATTCCAATATATTGTGAGAGAATGCCTTAGACTATGAGGCCACCGAAGGATTTATATATATATATACATACACACACACACCACTCATTCGGATTATACGCTGTGTAGGGCCTACTTTATTGTTTGTCAAAAACATTTCAAAAGCCCCATATTATAATACCATCCTTTTACTATATAATTTGCTTTTTCATGACTGATTAAAAGAACATCAAACATTAATAAAACCACTAAGATTTTTGATTTGTAGTTGTGGCAATAAGATATTATTATAACGCATGGAATAATAAATTATAAAGTATTATATTCACACTTTTATCTTCTTATGGCACACCACAATAAATTTTATCATAAATAAATACAATCTGTTCTTTCTTTAATTGAGAGAAATGTCTATACAAAATATTAGTCTCAAATTAAAAAGTTTTTACTTTGTAAACGCAAACACATAAATACGAGTTATATTGACGTCATAGAGCATTTTCAATTATCCAGTTTGACATCTTTATTTATGAACTGAAGACAGTTTTTTTAAAAAACATGGTTTTCATATTGTTTCTAAGCTTACTACAAATGCCACTACAAAAAATAATCCAAACGGTTATTTTTAGAAGTTCGTGTTTAAATAGTTTTAAAACGGTTAAAAAATTAATAGTTAAAAACAAATGGTTTTTTGGGAAAGTTTCTGATTACCAAAAGTCACAGCTGCTCAACATAATTATGGTCTTGCAGATAATAACTTTGGCGTATGGATACATGAAATTAGATCTGTCAACTTTCCCTAGCTGCCAGATATGGCTATTTGTAAAAAAATAAGAGTTTCTGTAGATAGTGCATATTTCTACTATTCTAAAGGTACGGGTTCAATTAAAGGTAGCAACATAAGTGTATAGTTATGTAATTAAAATGGGGGTAATTAACTGATTGACAAATTATAGTTCTAGTGTTCGATCACTGTGTAGCTAACAAAACGTATTATTACTACTTTTTTTTATTAATGGGAGTCTTTAACGTGCAATTTCTAAACCAACTGATTGTATCAACATATGACTTATAAACTAAATTAAATTTAGACCAGAAACAACCCCCGACCCCCAATTAACGACAAAGTGTAAACCCCAATCTTGCCGATGATACGTTTTTTTTTGTCCACGCCAGGAATCGAACCTGGCACCCTTAGCTCAGTAGACAGACACGCTACCGAGTGATCCAAAATGTCGAACTAACATTAGACGTCTTATTTTTAGTATAATTTTGAATTATCAGGTATAAAAACACTAATTAGTTGGAAAAAGGTAATTATAATTTCTTATTCGTGACTCTCCCTGGAACTTTCCTGTCACTAGCGCTCTCGTGCCAGTAATATTATAGTATTACCACACTTCCCTTCCCCCCCCCCCCAGCCGCCTACCCTAGAGAGGGCGGCAAAGGGGTGGGGGCTAGCCGAGACTGGTGGCTTTTCAGTTACAGGCCAGTCATTTCCCAAACCCGATTTTCATTAACTGTTGCGCTGAATTGCAGCTGAGTCCCACCCGCCACCATACCAGCAGTCAATTCGTTACCGCCATGGAGCAAGCGAAGCAGGAGTAGCTACGTGGTTAGCGCGCCATCCAACTGTGCGGAAGGGATCAACAATGGAGGAGGAGGGATTCCACGAGAGGGTCTTTGGCTTCTAAGCTAAGGGGTAGTCCATAAACAAATCAACTAATATTTAATAAACATTAAATATTACATTATTATCTAAAAATAAAGTGGAGGTGCGGTATGATTGGTCTGGTAATAATAAAAAGGTACAAGGGAAAAGGGGGGGAATGTTACATTACACACATTTTCAAGGGTAACAACTTTTATATCTCAAACCCCTACAACATTCGTGAACTTATAAATGTTGATTAGAAGGAACAAATTGTAAGAATAATTTACAAGTTTAACAAATCAATTTATTAGTATTCAAACTAGTCAATAGGAAGTACATAGAATTATAGGTAGAAATTATTCAAACCATCCATTGTTTAAACATGAGAATATAAACGGTTACAGTAATATAAATAGCTCGACAAAGGAGCATCAGATGTGAAGCACCTAGTTACACCCTATAACCCACACATATAGGACATAGGTGTAAATAAGAAAGCTTATAACTAGTTAAAGCAGGACAATTACTAAGTCGTAAAATAGGATGAAAGGCTGCAACTCTAAGGTGACGTAATTGAGGGGTGGTAATCAAATTTAATTACAAAATAATCATATATAATTCTACTCCAGTCAGATGACTGTGAGGCTTCCAACTACAACTCATAATTTTAAATATAAAGAACTAAACCACATAAATGTAGTCCCAGTTTAAGGATCTACAAGGGCGGTAATTAATATGAGCTAGCTAGCTTGGGTTTAACTCCATAGAGAGTTAGACATTATTATGTTATAAACTTCTAGAAGAGAAACTATAATTTTACAACTAGAAAACGGTGAACTACCAGGAATCTAGACGTTACAGATACTATGGCCGATCAATTCTAAATTAGTACTGCATGAGCAATCAATAGTATATTTCTTCTGTTACCTTAAAAAGGGGACAATAATACTAGACAGAATAGAGATAATTTTAGACTAACGCTAAAGCCGTCATAAGGGGGCCGTACACAACAGACAAAACCCCGCGGGCCACTACTATGGACAAGTAGCACTTCCACAGATTGCGCACCGCATAGCAGTACACAGTTAGACACATCAGAGACATGTGTTTGATACAGACCCAGTTAGGTCATGAAACAAAGCCCTAGATAACCTGGTATCCTACATTATTTTATGCTATTCTTTAAACTAGACGCAGCATGATCATATAGTCTAAGGAGTCTAATATTTACCATAATATTGGTGACTAAGCCTAATAGACATAGAACCGTAGTGAAAAATCTATAAGCAATGCATTATGGGCTTAGGGAAACAAGTCAGTAAAAATGACATACAAAAACTAAGCTATATGGACAAAGAACAAAAGATCTCAAAGATCACCATAATAAACTATGCCTTAAGTGCATAGAGAAACAAGTCAGCAGAACTGACATACAAAAACTACGTCATAGGGACATAGAATAATATAGATCAATGCCCAATAAAGATTACAACATCCCTCAACACCTATAGTATCCGACGTAGCTTGCTCTGCGGTGAGGAGGTGACACAGACACCTCAACCATCGTGGTCTTCAGTACGTAGTCTTAGCAGATGCTCGTGAATATTTTCCAGCTGTTCCTCCGACGTATGGTTACAATAGTATAGATATACGTGAACCAAGGATAGGCCTTTATATACCGGTGGGACTAATAAAATTTGTCAAGGTTTTCTCCAAGTACGAATAGGGGTGATAATCTTCACGAACACGCCATCCGACTCCTAGCGCTCGACGATGGTTGTTGGGAACATCCCGAATGACGCCTCTCTCATTTACTCGTCGTCTGGCCCAGGTGTTGTGTGTTGGACTTCGAAGCCGAGTTGCCTCGTTCTCTGGGGCATTTTTGAGAGAATTGGGCGTCTCCCGCTTGTGATGTTGCAGTGAGTCTATAACTGCCACACATTATTAGATCTGGTAGTAATAGTTTTAAACCTATTATAGGGCTCCATTAATAGTAAGTGTTAGAAAGTATCTAACACGTTACACCCCGTATGGACCCCAGAAATTTTACGTGCTGGACTACACTGCCGAAGACGGGGAGATCTGGGTTCGATCCAAATCGGGTAAACTGGGGGTGGTTTACCATAAATGATTTTCCGCTCTTCTTCTAAGCAAATGCGGGTGCGCTTCCTTTCAATTAAAACTTCTTAATCAATCCCTAAACAATTAGTGTAATTAGTACACAGTTGTGTAACCCAAACGGGTAGCAAGACGTGATGCTAAAAAAACCTTCATAATAAATCTGTAAAATATCAATTATTTAAACTAAATGACTAAAAGAACATTATGTGGAAGGTGAGGTTTAATTAAATGTAAGCTATTAATTATTTTTAGGAAGGCTTATGAACGGGCACTTTCTAAATTGACTGATTAGGTCAGCACACTAATTATAAATTAATTTGAATCTAACACAGACATAACAGCCTGTCTTTCCCCCCCTCTCCCCCCTCCTTTGAACTTCAATTCATAACTGTGAAAGAGTAAACTCCCAAATTATACTAATAATTAATTAATTGGTCGTGACAGATGTCAAACCGGGGACCTTTATCTCGGTAAGCAGACACGCTACCATTTTAGCTAAGGTTATTTATAATCAATCGTCTGTTGACAATATAGGTAATATCATGGGGGGG
>CABFVX010000099.1:0-12606 GCA_902151425.1 Timema shepardi | reverse complement strand
AATGGTACGGTGTACCGCACAGACTTTCTTTTTTATCTTAAACTAGAGACATATACTTAAAACCACGTAACATTTGTTAAACAAAATTACATACATTGTTTGAGAAATACTCCCTAACCAGAGTTTATGAAATAATATACATTGTTACGGAAACATTAGAAAACAGGAACGTCTCTGTCCACCAAAGAGCATAACACTCAATTGCAATTTTTAAAGCCCTTAATATAAATATATATATATTTGGTTGTAACTGATAAACTATTGATTCTATCAAATATATTTCAGATAGAATATTTATATTTATAATAGTACTGAGTCTTTACAATGATGAGTTATTTCGTATTTGAATTATTTGTGGATATTATATTATCAAAATATGAAATTGTTGGAATTTGTTAGTTAGAATATTTGCTAAAAATGTAAATAAATTATTACTCACATTAATTGACACAGAAAGCAACTGGCTGGTGAAATATTACGTGATAGTACAAATAGTAACAGACTAACTTATAACATATATTTAATTAATTTAGGTTTTTTAATTATTATTGCTAGTACCAACTAAAATCCACCTCAGATTTCAGCAGCCCAAGGACGCAAACTAGGAACATCGCGATGAACCAAAGAGCTCCGTCATCACACCCTCACTAACCCATGACCTTCAGCTTCCACCCCTTTACCCTAACTCATCCACAAAACCCTTTCACTCCCCCACCACCCCAACCCCTGAGCTCCCCTCCCCCCATCACCACGTGAAATCTAATCCCGAAATACGGCTAAACGAATGAGAGTTTGCTTTTCAAAGGATGTACCCCTCCCCCCTCACCCCGGCCAGCCACGAGTCGTACATACTATGTACATATACACGTACAACTCTGCACATAAAACCCCAAAATGCTCCGGCTTGCCCATAGTTTTTTTTCTATGTCATTTTAAATCATGTTTTTGTTGACAAATCCAATACTAATTACTAGAGCCATCAAAGCTTCCCGATGTACAGTCAGTTGGCGATTAAAGGTAGACCTCAAAATGGCGTCGAAAATGATAGCACTGGGCATATAACCATACCACTGGTCAGGTAGACTCAAACCAGACTCTATTTGCCTCCGATGATGGAGATGCAGGGTTCGATTCTAAGCCGGATGTACTAGGACGGATTTTAACACATGCGATTCATCGACATAATTTCCGAAAACTTTATGTGGGTGCATTTACCCTCTAAACCACGTCCTCAACTCCGAATCTCAAATTGAGTCGTTGATAAAATTGTATTTTTTATTTTGGTGCTAAGCATCTTAACACTCAACAGAGAAAGAAAAGGAGACCTGGCAGTCTGGAGGTAAGGTGTCAGACTTCTGTGCTGGAGGCCGGGGTTCAATCCTCGGTCCCGGCACAAATTTATCTGATTACCAAACCCTTCCTTCACCTCTGGCAAGACATTTTGTGAATGTGGAGAATGCAAGGCCTCCAACGTGGTTCGGATTCCACGTTAAACTGTAGGTCCTTCATTTCATCTCACAATCACCCTACCATTACACATTAGCGTAAGTGCGTTTAACCCGAAAGGGTAGCAAGAAGCAGTGATAATAATAATAATAATAATAAACCGAGAAAAGACACGTATACATATTACAAAGCGGATGAGAATAAGGAAGGTAAAATTTATAGGAAAAAAAATACATTTGTGTGAAGTAAAGTAAATCATTTAGCAAAAACAACTCGGTATATACCCAGGCGGGATTCGTGCTCCAACCTCCTCGTCACAAAACAGATAAGGCAAGACTGACAGATGTATCTGCTTACCGACAGATGTGAAAAAAATCACTCTCAGTACACCCGACTGAGATTCGAAACTTGATCTTCCTGTCATTGACAGTCTAGTCTAGTGTGACAGTAGCACGTTAGATCATGAAGCCACTAAATGGGGTAGTGTTATTATTATTATTATTAAACATGTGAGAAAATTAAATAGAAATAATCTCATAAAAACCTTGAGAAACATTATTACATAATCAACTCGTCCACTGACAAAGTTTCCCCTATTGGTGTCAAATAGATGTAGGTACAGTAGCCCCATGGCTTCTTTGGTGCTGACTGACATATCACAGCTGACGGCTTTGAAAAGTTACCAGACCAAATTATGTATCCCTACGCCGAACCATATGATCTGCAAAAACGTGTGTTTAGCAGCTGTCACTTCTGACGGCCAAAATTTAGGTATATACCTAAATGTTGATTGCCTGAAGTCCTCTGTGAGTTGTCAGTCAGCACCAAAGAAGCCATGGGGCTACTGTACATTCTCTATCAGAGAACAATATCGTGCAGGGGAGTAACGTGGAGGGTTTAGTAAGCCGAACTCGTTAAATATGTATATATTATTGTAGTCTCCATTTGACTAATCATACACAGGTTCTGCTATACACTCCTGATATGAGAAGCCGGCTCGGATTTAAGAGAGGACCCGGGAAACATATTTTTAAGACCGTTATTTTCAAAACTCAAACAACACTCTTGAATCACAACCAATCTTATGGATACATTTGTAATTTCTAGTTCTAATTTATTGTCATCACAATATGTCCTCATTAAAATAATATATTTAACATTAAGCTTTTAATAATTGATTTTGTAAATCAAATTAATGTTACGACTTTATCTTTTATCATAGGATTGAGGCATTTACTAATAGCGCATGACATTTTTGAGACTAAAAAATAATATACACTTTTGCAGTTCCGCCAAAGATCATAAATAAAATAATATTCACTGTTACAGAAACATAGAGAAAAGAGGAACATCCGTGTCCACTAAAGAACACAACAATCAATTTTATATTTCAAAGACCTGAACAGTGGCGGCTCGTAGCTAAAATTAGCCTTTGTTTTAAAATTGTGTAAAAGAAAAAAAACATGTATAAAAAGAAAATTTATTCAGGAACTTGATAAAATCTTAACAAAAAAAACCAAACATTTTTTACTTACTTTAACTTAAATTGTTACAGTTCAAGCTTGATCTATTAATCTCAAAATGAAATTCATTCTTCTTGTTTTAATTTGCGCAATAAGTTCAATAATTTTCTCCTTGATGTCTGGATAACAATTGAGGAAATATTTCTCCATTGAAAGTACTGCATGTGCATTTAGTCTTTCTGTTAAATAAAATAAGCGAAAAAAATGAATCAAATAGAATTGCTGGAAGCAGAATAATAATCTAATTCTACACTCTTCTACACTTGATCACATTCAAGAATATATTACACGGTTTTTAACCACACCATACGCTTAGTAAAGAAAAACTTCTTTCTACCCTCACACCAGAGCCGGCACTGCGAGAGCAACAGTGCTCTCTTTCTCTACCTGGCAGTCCTGCCTTCCTCCCCATTCCCCTCCTATGTGCGCATGCGCACAACAGTCAAACACCACGTCGCTGGCACTATGAAGCGCACAGTTCCATGCAAAGAGGTTTGTATCTCTTTCATAAACTGGAGGATGGCTACTGAAGTACTGACATTAAGCTTAAGGAATATATATTGTACTACAAAAATAAAGAAATACTTAAAGAAAAAAGGACTCATTATATTAAATGTTATCGATGACATCAAGTATAAATAGGGACTGCTGTAGTTCCGCAGCGCCTATACACGATCCGCCACTGGACCTGAATAATTATATATATATATATATCAAATAGTTGATTTCCGCTCATGTAACGTAACCTCAAAGTAATTTTCATGTGAAAATGAGGATTACCCTTTTGTTTGTGATGTTATTCAGTGCCTATATACAGAATTTAATCAAAATCGTAATAATCAGATTTTTTTTAAATCTATTTTTTTCTCTTTTTGCCCTTAATTTTAGGGTTAGATATATTTAATTTCAATAAATCCTCACTTTGTTGGTTTAAGGAAGTCACGAAACGTCGACATTAATAAAATTCATAAGTTTTTTTTTACGATAACAATACTTTTTTCTCTCCAAAGGGCTAAATTAAAGTAAAAAAGGATAGTGTCGAAACGCTGAAAATAAAAATATTTGTTTAACGACGTTGCCTACGTGAAGATTTCGAAGCTATTTTGCGAAACGGATTGCATCTCAACGTGACGCACCTAAGCAGTCTAAACACTAACACACTCTAACGGCAATATATGAAATGGAAAAGGAAGGGAGAAAAAATAAGAGGTTCGCCCTGGGAGGGTTCTTGTCTGTGTGTTAATAACCCTATCCCTCTTTCTCTGACGAGTTTACACAATCACTTTGATATTTGCGCCTTGAAAACATTGACTTACTTTTTAATTTTACCGTTTCCTTGTTTCCTATAAATTATAATAGATAAATATAAATGCTACCACGGACATTTCTCAATCTACATCCTAGTAGGAAGATGGCTACAGGCAATTTTCGTAACCAAGACTAATTGTCTAAGTTGTAGAGGATTTATAAAAAAATATGTTAAAAAACTACTTGAATTATTATTATTATTATTATTATTATTATTATTATTATTATTATTATTATTATTAGCACAGCGTTTTACTACTCATTCGGGTTATACAGGCTTACGCTAATGTGTAATGGTAGGTGGTGGTGAATTGAAATGGAGGACCTACAGTTTAACGTGGGATCCGAACCACGGTGGAGGCCTGGCATTCCACACATTCTCAAGTTGTGATTAATACACGGTCTTGTCAGAGGTGAAGGAAGGGTTTGACAATCAGATAAATCTGTGCCGGGACCGAGGATTGAACCCCGGACCCCCAGCACAGGAGTCCGACAACTTACCCCTAGACCGCCAAGTCACCTTAGCACACTGTTTTTCTTCAATATACTAAATTAAGTACGTTGATATATCCTTAATTTAAATGTATCAATGTAAAATGTACTGATGTCCTGATTATTATACTCATCATCAATAACTATTAATATTAGGTTATAAATAAAAATAAATGGAGTATAATAATAAATCAAATACGAAATTTTATTTTTTAAATTGAAAAATTACATCCGGACATGTGAATTGAGCCAGGGACCTTTTGCCTAGCCCTACAAAGTTGAAGGTGGCTGCGTTATCTGATAGCGTGTTATCTTAATTGATCATTCATATTTATATAATGGTTTCCGCACATCCATCACAGACTCTGCCCTAAAATATGAGTGAAGAATTACCCTGCTCATGGGACGACTCCTGGATAGCTCAGTGGTTAGAGAATTGGCGTACTAATTTAAGGCTCTCGGGTTCGATTCCCGTGTACAGGTGTAATTTTTCAATTCAAATAATATACTATAATATTTAGATGCGGTTATAATCGTAATTAGCAAATATAATATCTTTGCTATTTAATCCATTATATATATATATATATATATATATATATGTATTTTAAAAAAAATTATAGGTCCATTCCGGCGGATGAAATGATGAGAAAACGGCCTAACCAATTGTGACAATTAATGATTAATCCTTTTGAAAATTAGGGACCCAGAATGTCGTAAAAAATAGCATAGTGAATTTCCTACTTTTATGCTGTGTTGTGCAGTTGTCCCCCTCTGTACAATCATTCTTTGTTTACATCACCATGGTAACCATTTTCATTTTATTGAAAATAAAAACAACTAAATTGATTATTTTAGTGGTATGGTGGAATAAATAGAAGAAGAAGAAAAACTACAAAATTGTGAATCAAACCAAGCAATAAATATATATGTTGTTTGCCTTGTTGCTTTAACTTCTTTATTTTAGAATGTTTACCTATGGTATTTATCTAACTTGCTAAGAAATTAAGTAGACTGTTCCACCTCTATAAAATTGTTATAGTTAAAATATACTTACAGTCCATTCATCATTGGAGTGGTGGTAAGTGACAGCTAGCAAAAGTTACCAAATATATTCTCATATATCTATTCATCAATACAAATGATCTGCAAGAACATGTTTTGTTTTGTTGTCACTTTTGGCAGTCAAAACTTACACAACAAACAACAGTTTTTTAAATTATGTGTTTTCTTTAATCGTATTCATATCTTCTTCTTCCAGCTACCAGCACTTCTATGGCAAATTTACTCTTAGAGAGCTGAGAAAGGGGTAGTTTTAAAGTTCTCATATACGGGCAAAAAACTACCTACACTCAAATACTTAAACACTTGTACGAAATAGCTTGTTTATATTAAAAAAACGTAATTAATTGTATTAGTTTGTAGTTTGTGATGCCATTTTTACACGTTTTGATGCAAACTAAATGGATACAGATTAATTAGTGTCATAACATATGATTTGGGACTAATAATCGATAACTGAAGTTATAGACACGAAATTAGAACTTAAACCTCGAACATATTTGGAACAAAAAACAAAGAAAAAATATTGGACCAATCAAATGCGTATGTTTTATCAGGACTACTATTAGTCACATTAATTTTATGACTTAAAACATTTTGATCATTTCCATTCTTCGATTTATGTTTCCATGACAATAAATATATCACTTAACACTTTTTTTTAAAACATTGTCATCCATTCAACAGTTGGGGTGCTTGATGTTGTTTATAAGTTTATAAGTCGTGTGCTGATATAATCAGTCGGCTCATCAAGTACACGTTAAATACCTCAAATAAAAATATTTGTTTAAATTAGGACCATTGATTAAAAATTTGGCAGCTAAATAGCTAATGAACTACACAAAACTAGGTCGCTATTAAAGTAAATATAATATGCTATTGAAATCTTAGTTCCGGATCTTTTTATGGTGATCTAACTATAGAAAAGTTGATGAGCACGAATTACGTATATGCATATATAATAGAGGTGGGCCGAATACACTTTTTTCAAATCCGAATCATCATTTCCTCTAAGAATCCCGAATATTATGAAACATGATAATTATAAAAGGGTTACTTTCCCACATTATTATGATTTTGTTTCTTTTAGTTAAGATTACGATCACATTAATTGATAAATTATCGGTACGAGGTCTGGTTGTTTTTTCTTTAACCATGTAGGATTAATAGTAGGTCTATGTATCATAATAATATCTAACTACGTTTCAAAATTTGAAATATGTATTTATTATTTTTTGAAATCTCAAATTTTATTTCTTTTTCGAATCTTTGAATTTTGAATATCCTTATAGATTCAAGGATTCAAAGGGGCCATCATAAATATATCATTGTTGTAAACTTTAAGTAAAGGAAAAACAAATAACTCTTTCGAATGCAAAGAAAATATAGGAGTAGAAAAACGAGTTTTATATTCAAGTAGGCTTATTTAATCTTTGTAATGTAATTATTTTTAAGACGGAAATGATATATTTAAATCTAATTTAAAATAGGCTACAGTGCTATATTATACTAATGTACCGTACTTAGCCACGTTTTACAACTATATTTTAAATTAATATTTATTATATTAAGTTTGCAAATAAAGCCCATATCTGACAAAAATTCGCCCTTTGATAAAGATATATCTTTGATTAAGATCTAAATATTTATAATTACATAAATATATAGGGTATTTGACGCTCGCTCGTGTTATTAATAAAATATATCGACGTCAAAGGTCTTATAAAATATTAATAATTATGCTTTGTTCTAAAATGATTCCCTCAAAATGCTCGATTCAAAAGATGCAGACAATACAACGCGGTATTGTTGAACGAAATACCTGAGTGATTCCATTTCATTACTGCGGGAATTTGCGTTTTTCTCTCTCTTTCTCTCGTTACGAAAAGTAATTTCAAATATTGAGAAATGTAGCCAGAGCATTATTAATTTTTCTTTCATTAAAGAAGAGTCAGCCAGGCAGGCCCAGCCATCACAGAGCCAGGTTATTTAATGATATTCCATATCAGACATTGTTGTGATGATTGGTGAGAGCGCTTCCCGCCTCTCGCGGAGAGACGCGGCCAATGGGAGAAGGGGTGGTGGGCGTGGCCAGGGTAGTACACCCTCGGGTAAAGCGACTCTCTGGGTCTTGTTTACTTCGCGGACGGATCCAGGGTCGACATGGCGGGTCCGTATCTCTCGCCTCTTCCAGGGGACTTGCTGTCGGAGTACATGTTCGGTAGAAGACGACAGGTGAGTCGCTTATACACTCTTTTATTTTCTTCTAGAAATAGTTTTTAATAAATTGCACACACAAATTTTATGCCAGAACTTGATAATATTTTACAAAATCATTAGAGTTATTTTATAGATATTGATAATGTCTGTCAAAAGTGACAGATATATATCACATGAATTGACGTATGGATACGTGAAAGTAGGTATAGTAACTTTTCTAGCTTTTATGATAAGAACCTTCATATGGAAAATAGACTAGCTAAGAAGAATATTTCGCCAAAGTGTATGAACGTTACCAAACCAATTTCCATTCATTAATAAGTCAAGTCATGTTACATGGAGCTGTCATTTTTTTTAAATTGATAATATTAATACCAATAAAATAGCAATAATAATATAGTAAAACTAGGGGATAGTTGCAGGGATTGCCGCTGATTATAGCGCTAAAATATAATCAAAACTTTTTTTTTGTAAAAGTTATATAGAATAAGGTCTCATAAGACTTTCTCGTTGAGGTTTAGTTGTCAACTACTATCAATTATCCATAGATTTTGAGTTTTCGGTATTTGTTTCTAAGCAAAAAGTACATTTTTTCCCTTAACAACACGATGCTAACTTTAAAACAACCCCTCTCTCAGTTCTATACGTCCATCTCAACTCTTTTAACAGTTTTTTTAAAGAGTGAAACCAATGTAAAGAGATTATAAAGGTAGAGCCACTTTGAGGAGTGTGGTTACGTCATTGCCTACGTCACACAGTACACAGCTGTTATATCTTAATACGAAGACAGCCAAACATACATATTTTTTTTAATAAGTAGATTAATAACATTCATTGAAATTGGTGTAGATTTTAAAGGTTTATTTATTATCTAAAGTCCCAAAATACGACCTGATTTGTAATAACTTAGCTTGTCTTCCACATAGCTTTATGTTTATAACGCACTGGTTTTGTACTGAGTGACGTCACAAGCTCAGCCAATCAGATGTATCTTTCCATATAACACTACATTCTATTCGCTTAACATTGGGTGTACTATAATATATAATATTCAATTTCTTAGAAAATTGAATAAAAACTAAGAGAAGTTATCTATCCTATATACAATCATACACTAATAAGGGGTGTCCATAGTGATGTAAACAAAGAATGACTGTACAGAGGAGCTGCTACTACTACACACACAATAAAATATATAAAATCGCTAGCAAAATAGGGTTTTCATCAGAAGTTACTATTTTTGACAACACCCTATGCATAACCTTTAAAATTAGGGTTCGTTTGTCAAAATCAGTTCAGCGATTTTCTTTTAATTTCAATTACCATAAATGTTGTTATCAATTATTTATATATAAGATGTTATCATTGTTGACCACCAAAAAAATATGTTGGTATCTTCTTAAAGCTCCTTCGTACTAGAAACCTGCAACAATTGTGCATTGGGAGTTAAATTTGGGATGTATGAAAACGCTAGTTAAGATACGTATGTTTATAGGTGTGTTTTTTTTTATAGCAAATACACATTTTTGGATGAATTAAATATAACTTTAAGTCAGTAGATACGTTTAGTCTAATTTTCAATTCACATTTATCGCAACGGATCTGGGATTATATGTCATAAGCATCGCGTAATTTGAACATGTACGGTACTTTTAACTCATCATTTAAAAAGATTCTATTTAAATGCCTATAATTTATGCTCGTGATAAATATTAAATAATTTAGGAAATTAAATTACTATGCACCTAAAATCAAAATAACGTATCAACTGATTTTTTTAAAAATAATTTTGGGCCAAAACAAGTTTTTTGTTATAAAAACTGAAATTTTTTTTTTTAGCATCGCGTCTTACTACCTGTTTGGGTTATACGCTTATGTACTAATTACGCTAACTGATTAGGGATGGTGAAGGCTATATTTATAGGAAGTGTATCCGGATTTGCGGAGAGGGAGAGTGGAAAACTCTTTGGGAAAATCCCCCTCAGTACACCCGACCAAGAATCGAACCTTGATCTCCTTGGTAGCAGCACACAAATATTTGGCCTACGTTTGTCCTATCTTAACTTAGTAGTGGTCAAATGAGTTTTAGTTATTAAATTTTATTAGAAAATCTAAAGTTACATAATATATAGCACGCAATTAAAATAATAGAGAAGTTTCCCCAAAAGGCTTATTTTAGAAAAAATATTTTGTTAATGCGAACCCAAATGATTTATCAGTAAAAAAATAGATGGCTAAAAATAATTCAAAACTTGCTGCGCCAATGAACAAACTCGTATAAGACAAACTTGAATCAAAATAATTTATGTTTTGTTAGTGTGTTAATAGAGTTAGATACTTACTCTTTATCAAACAGTATTATTTTTACTTTTTTTAATGGTTTTAACAAGTGAGAAATTAGAAAATAAAGGCTAAAAACTTAAACTGTTTTTCACCCACTTTATTTTCTTAGTTATTTCTTGTTAAATAATAGAAAATAATGGAGAAGAAAAGGAATTCACTTTCAAATAACGATAATATTATCTAACAATTTTTACTTTTTATTATTTCGGTTCCCTTTTATTTGATCTAAATTTCTAATCAAAGTAGTTTGGGCTCCATTTATTTCTGTAATATGGCTAGTAAAATTTCTTATTCGGTGACTCATTAAACCTTAAAGGTGCAAAGAATTTGTGTATCGAAAATTATAAACTGCTTTTATGTCAGCTATAACTATTTAATTGTTAATATATATTTATTTACAGTAAACTTATACAAATAAAAACTGAGAAAAAGAGGCCATGAATAGCCTACCTGACCAAACTCTACTATCTTCACCAATATTTGTAGTTAATATTGTTCTTTGTAGTTTTAGTTAATTTATTGGTGTAGAGGGAATAGGGGAAGTTTAATTTTAACTTAAACTGAATTAGTGTTTCCATCTGTTAGACAATCAAATCATAATACCTTTTAAATATACTTCATATTAAGTTTAAAATAATTATATGTCACATTTAAATTAATTTAAAAAAAAAAGTATTTGCTGGATATGTAATTTGAGATATATAAAATTTGTTGTCGTGGCAAATGTGTGTAAAGTTACTTTTCTCCCTTTTCCCCTGTACCTTTCAAATCTTTTATCCACTTTATGACAATAAAACAGTGAAATTGCACTAAATAAAGTTTAAAAATATTTTAATTAAGCATGTTAGTGCCATAAAGCTAAAGACCAATTAGAATATGAAGACAACTAGAAAAAAATACTAGATCTACGTTCATGTATTCATAAGTCAAGTCATATTATTTGTTGCTGTCACTTTTGTTATATACTCGTATTATCAATAACTTAAAATAATAATAAAATGTTACCATTGTTTACTGCAAAGAAAAGTTTGTATTTTATAAATGTTTCTTCGAACCAGAATTCGACTGTATGTAGGCCTACTATATTTATAATTTGTAGTTAGGTATTGTTTGACACCTTGGATCAGTAGGTAACCTGGCGGTCTAGGGGTAAGGTGTCAGACTTCTGTGCTGGAGGCCGGGGTTCAATCCTCGGTCCCGGCATAGATTTATCTGATTGCCAAAACCTTCCTTCACCTCTGACAAAACATCCTGTGAATGTGGGGAATGCTAGGCCTCCACCGTGGTTCGGATTCCACGCTAAACTGTAGGTCCTTAATTTCATCTCACAATCACCCTACCATTACACATTAGCGTAACTGCGTATAACCCGAACGGGTAGTAAGACGCGGTGCTAACAATAATAATAATAATAATTGGATCAGTCGGTAGAAAGTCCTCCTTTTGAGCTAAGCGTTCTGGGCTCGATTCTTAGCATGGCCGAAAAACGTTTTTGTTAAAATTATGGTTCCCATTTCCAAAATGATGAATAATTAACGGATGGGGGCTATATGTTGTTTCTCTTCTAGAATTAAGTTAGTTTATAACACGCGTACTGACGAAATAATAAGTTTGTTCGTAAATTTACGTAAATACCTCAACGAAATAAAAAAAAATTGTGTATGCTCTTTTATCCTCTATTTGCAATACAGTACTGCTATGCTTAGAGCATAGCAAGGGTACTGCAGGGGCTTAAGAAATTTGTTCACTATAAGTTTTAATTTAAGCTTCCTATGTCAATATCGGCTAAGATTAATTTAACATCATGTGAAATCAACATGGATGGGTAGCTAAGGTTGCTGAGTTAAAGTTTAAAAACACTTGTTTAGTGTGTTTATTATTAGTTGTGTTGTATTAGGTTAAGTTACTTTTAAGTCAAGCATAGATATGACCCTGACTTTAGAAGCAACGTTTTAAATTTCCCAAATCGAATATGTCAAAACGAAACGAATATATTTGACAACATATTTATTATTAATTGTGTAATTATAATACTTTATCAGATATAAATACAAAGAAGTTATAATGATTAAATATTACCCGCCTCGGTGGCGTAGTTGGCTAACGCGCTAGTCATGTTGAGCCCAACGGCTGAGGACGAGGAGATCGAGGTTCGAATCTCGGTCGGGTGAACTGGGGGTGGTTTTTCCTAAATGGTTTTCCACTCTCCCTC
>CABFVX010000098.1:461112-494258 GCA_902151425.1 Timema shepardi | reverse complement strand
AAATGTTTTGTATTGAAAATGCATGTGAAGGAAACATTTAAACTACTAAAGTCATTTTTACGTAGCAATCTTATAATGTTTTTGATAAATGAGCTCTAAGAGATCAAGTGTTTTAAATAGAAATAACACGTAAAACATGCCAGTCAATAAGGTCGATTCTCAATTAGTTGGTAGAAAATAAAAAATAAAAGAATAACAAAGGCCGTGAAGCGAGTATTTATTCGAGTGTCTAGAAAAAGAAGCAATACTAGCCCCGTAGCTCGAGTATTGCGAGTATCTCGAGTATTGTGAGTATTGTGAATATTTCGAGTATGCGAGTATTGCGAGTATGCGAGTATCTCCGATCACTGATATCTCAATCACCGATACTTTTGGGATCGAGTAACTGGGAGTATCAGTGATCAAATGGTATCGGTGAGAAAATCACAGTCAGTGATATATCACCCATCTCTACAATACGATGCAATGTATATAAACTATGACCCAAGAAATGAACTTATCTATGTAGGACAGTCTTAATTATAATATTAACTATTTCAATACCTACGAAATGATTGCTACTCTATTCATTTTATTTCAACCTGCATTCCATCACTACCCCCACGAACTAGATTAATTGAAGCTTGTTGTTCCAAAATCCTATCAAATTTCGTTTTACTTGAAGATGTGGCGGCCGTTCTCGCTAGTAACGTGGATCAGTTACTTGACTGTATTTTTCATCACAATTATACAATGTAGCTTTCTAAAAATTCCTAGATCCATCCAGGGCCTAATATTTTCAGGATGTGTGATTATAGACATGTTTCGAATCTATATATCCGTAGTATTATTGCTCCAACCATTTCGACTGTCTCATCGATTCTTTGTGATTCCATGTCTTGTTCTAGGTTTCTTGATTTTTAACATTTATTCAGGACTGATAACGAGTCGTATAGCTGTTCCTTGTTACTAAACAGATATAAATAGCTTATCTGAATTTCAAGTTTCTGGTTTAAATATATCCGTTGACGATACTCAGGCAATGTCTATTTTTCATGTATATTGGTGCAAGGAGTATACTAAATCGAATCCCCAAACTATTGACACGACAGATCCGAAATTATGAAAATTTGTAATCAACTAGTTTCCCTAGTCCAAAGAAGAAAAGTGTTTGAAGCTCGTGGTGAAAAACAGAAGTGTTGGCAGATTAACCTCTCAATCAAAAGCTACATACACGTTGAATGATGGAAGATTGATGGCAATCCCCAGATACATGTTATGAAGCAATATATAGGCGTCATTCCTTCAGCATTCATAGTTGTTCCAAGATATTTAAAAACCATGAATGTTTTAATGAACATAGTTATGGTAGCCGGTTTGTACGATAAATGGAAAGGAGACGTATTTTTTTTAGCAACTTTTAGCAACGAAAGCGAGAAAAAAAAGTTTTCACTAAAACCACTGGGATTTAAATACATTAAACCATATTTAGTAATACCTTTACTTGGAATTTCAATTGGTATTCTTTCTTTTATGTTTGAAATAGTTTACCAGCAGGATT
This sequence comes from Timema shepardi, assembly GCA_902151425.1. Taxonomy (NCBI): domain Eukaryota; kingdom Metazoa; phylum Arthropoda; class Insecta; order Phasmatodea; family Timematidae; genus Timema; species Timema shepardi. The sequence continues at coordinate 492,718 of CABFVX010000098.1, read as the reverse complement.
TATTTTCTAATCATTAGTAGAAAGTGTAATTAAAAATACCTACTATTATTGATTCATACAAGACTTAGATCTGATTTAATCAAAGCCACGTTGACTTATATGCTTTAGTTTGGTACTGAGTGGGCTTCAATGTTATCCTTTCACTAAATAGTCCCTCGTATGTTTTGTACTAAACTTGTCTTAAAATAGCATCAGAAAATTATTAGAACTAAATTTATCCCTTCTTTTGATTTAGAAATTATACTTTAACCCTTTAAAGCGCTATTGTAATACCAACAAACTCCTATCTTAGTTTTGAAGGACCCCATGGTACTTACAGTCCTTATCACATGTTAGCGTTAAGTCAGCAACGGTCAGTTGACAGTTCATCTCGGCAGCGTTAATGGACGTTTGTGTGTATTGAGTGCTTCGCGTGTATTGCGTGTACTCGTATTTATGGCGTTTGCCAAGTCTTACCCAAGTTTTGTTAAACTTTGGACAGAAAAACCTCTAAAAAGTGTAGAAAAGATTTTGTTTTTAAATATTTTTCATACATTTTCTGAAAAGTATTTAAAGTTTTCGGTAAAGAAAATTGTGACATTAACATCAGTGTTTACTGTAATTTCTCAGAGTAACAATTTTAGGGAAAAAAATAAAAACAAGAAACCTGTAAATTTTCAACTCTTGGGAAGAAAAAAAAAGAGAGAAAACATGTATTGGGTAAGGTATACGATCTGGTAAAGTCAGCTATCTGTTCAGAAATGCACTCCTTATTTTTTTTTATAAATGAACCTCCAACATTGAAAAAAGGGATAGAAATAGTCAATGGTGGCCCTAACTTACCTAATTTAAAAGAAAAGATTTTTTGAAGGTTTTAATAAATATTGGTTTTAAATTTTTTTTAAAGGAATAGCAAAGATTTAATTATTGATAGAGACAATATTTAACTATAGAGAATACTTTTAAGAGTTATTCGTAAATATTACAGCTAAAAAAAAAAAAAGTATATTATTTAGATAAAACTTTGGTAAATGAAGGGTTTATCTTATCTAAAGTTTGGGTTGCCACTACTATTAAAACAAAACAAAATAAGCTTTTTGGTCTGGCTTATCTACCAGTCAGAAAATCCAAATGGGAAAGAAAAGGTTTAGTTATTATTCACATAGGTACTGACAGTAGTTTTTTGGACAGTTGTGTTCTTATTTTTCGAATCTAAACCAATGGTTGAATATCATGAAGAAATGAATTCTAAAGTTTTTCAAAAATCGTTCGAAGAAATTTTACCTAACTTAGAACCAGTTAGTGTAATCATTATGGACCATTCTTCGTACCACAGTGTTAAACGTGATTGCATGCCTACATATTCTTAGCTTAAAATCAATATTATCAATTGGCTAAAATAAAAAAACGTTGTTTTCGATTAGAATCATGTTAAAGTTGAAATATTTAATGTTGTTAAAACTTTTTGGTTAAAAATTATTACTATATAAATATTAATTAGTTTAAATTATCATGTCCTGTCCTGAACAGTCTCCTACGATGTATCCCCTATGGAGAATTTTGTATTCTCAGAACACCTTTCCTCATAGGTGTCAGTTAAATAACCCCTTTCTTCGAGAATACCATTTAAAGTGCCCGTTAAAAATAACTTCAGCCCTCTTCTTTATTTCTTTTTGAGAACTGTCTTAGTAATCTTTAAAAAATAGATTAAATTACCTTTGGACACCTTTTGCTAAAGGTATGTCTCTATTACAACCTAAGACAAACTTACACTTACTTTCAAATAGCCTACTTTAAATAAATGGATATACAGATATTTATTAACTATCTTGGACAAAATTATTTGAATTAAATACGTATCTAAAAACAACAACAAAAATCTTTTACTACCTTTCCATTATTTTTTTAAATTCATTTAGTAATTACATTATTTTTTGAAAAAAATTAATATCCTATATTCAATTTAATCAGAGGTTTCCAATATTTTTAGGAGTGCGACCTCAATTTTGACAAGTTTGGTTTTAGGGTGGTAAAGAGGTGTGGTCGAGGGGGGGAGGGATAGTAAGAACTATGTTAGATTTAAAATTACAATAATCTGTTTCAAGAGAAAGAGCTGGAATCATATTTTAAATGTATTGATTTTTTTTCGCACAAGCTAGCCATTCAAAGAATTGGAATGGTTATTGATTATATTTTGTAATATTTACTTTATATAAATGAACTAATTAAATATAATGTAAAATAAAAACAACAGCAAGATATAAGGCAGTGTTCAGTGTAATTGAAATAACATTTATTTGCTTAGCATGGAAATAAATCGCCTCGGTGGCGTAGTTAACTAATGCGCTAGATTAATGTTGAGCTAGACTTCCAAGAACGGGGAGATTGAGGTTAAAATCTCTATCGGGTGAACTGGGGGTGGTTTTTCCTAAATAGATTTCCACTCTACCTCCACCCAAATGTGGGTTTACTTTCTTTAAATTCAACTTTCCCAAATGCTAATCCATTAGCGAAATTAGTACTTAAGCGTTAAGGTAACGAGTGCATCAAGACATAGAAAGGTTCAAACAAAGACGAGTAGAAATAATGAAATGACACACTTTTATTTTTATTTTGGGGGCATGTAAAATGTCAATTTGTATCATAATCTCAAGATCGAATATTCTTACGATTTTAATAGCTTTTTAATTAGAGAAAGAAAACAAAAATTAAATTTCTTGGATGAAAAAAAACCAAGTTAATATTAACTTATATAGCTGTGCGATGTATTCGCCAACTATATCAATATCTTCTGTATGTAAGAAGCTACTCAAAGCTAGAGCATGGTAAGATTTCTGGATCTCATCAATCACTCGCAAGTAGTAATATACTGAGCTATGTTACAAAGACTCCCATGCCATAGAAGGAGGGTTCGTTTTTTATTTTCAAAACGGGGTGAAAGGATGAGGTGACAAAGGTTTGAGAAATGGACAAAAACTCGAAGGGATAGTGTGTGTGTGTGTATGTGTGTGTGTTTCCACAAACTGAGTAGAACTTCTGTCACGGAGAAAGTAGGAGTTCATTTCTTGTGAGTAATATTAGTAGTCCTTTGGTCTGGTTTAAGTGGATTATATTCAAACGCAACAGTCCGAATGCTAACGTCTTGTATTTTGAGTCAAATGAATGGTATTAGTCAAATATTAATAGTAATAGAAATAGAAATTCATTTTCCTTTATTATTGTGCTGGCTAACATTCACAAGTCCTATAAAAGACCAGTTACTGACAAGTACACAAGTAACTGACGGTTAAGCATAGCGACATAGTAAAATAAACAATAATAGCTTAATAATGGTATGTACAGGCAAATAATTAATAGAAGATAAGAAAAATGTAAGTAATAACACTAAATAAATAGAAAATCTACTGAGTAATTAAATGAAAAGGGAGTTTCTTAAATAGCTCGTTTGGTTTGGATCTCTTTTTGTGATAAATATAGAATTTGACAAAGCTATAATTTTCAATATGGAAACAATGGCCAATAAGACTGAACGTGTAAGATTGATTGAGAGAAAATAATTTTTGCTTTTGAGGAGTTCGAGAAGATCATTAATACTTACATGATCAAGGGCAAATTTCTCAAAAAATGTTGTTATTGAAAATATTAAAAACAAAATGGGCATTAAAATAAAGTCCACGTGAGAAAAGATATTGGGGCCCTAATAGGTTTTGAATTATGTCATCATAATAATAAATCCGTTTGATAAAAAATTTGTCATATAAATTATTAAGAATTAAATATATTAATTTGTCTGACATTTGAATTATAACAAAATTAATCTATACATATTGTGGTATAAACATTCGGTGAGTGTGGGCTAGGCTAAAACACGTTGGTGAGCACTAAGAAACATAGCTCTATAAACCACTGGAGAAAGTTTTGAGATTCCTGGAAAGGCCACAATATAGGTCCTGAACTTAGCATATCCAAATACAATAATAAAAACAAACAACGTGCTTACTAACGATGGACCACAACCACAACAATGGACAATACCTAACCAAAGATATACACAAGGATAATAAAATGCGTCACTCTGAGTCCAATGAATTGTAACAGGTATATAACAAAAAATAAATATACTAACAATAATAGTGGATTATTGCTCTGTAATTTGTTGTTAATGTTTTCTAATTTCAGTACCCTACCTGTTATTAGGATAATCTTCTATACAAGGCTAGTATTCCATTAAATAATGTAATATCATAGTTTAAAAAACCAATAATTTTAGAGAGATTTAAGAAAATATATAATTATTTGTCCTTCATTTATGTAAAATCGGATACTAAATCAAATTATAAAATTTAATCAATAAAATAACTTATGTAGGCTTAATACATTTTAAATAGTATTTATTTAAAATAAACAAAAGAGAAAACTTTCTCGAAATAAGATTTTGGAGAAAATGATGTATTTTAATTAATACATTTATTATAATATTAAATATGTTAGAAATTAATTCTGATTTAGTTAGGTGAACTTTTTTTTTGCTATTTTATGATAGCGTGAATTTTCTGAGAAAAAGCGTTTAGTGCAATTCTACCCATTAATTTGTCCCAGAAAAGTATATGTGTCAATTTTTCCATCTTTGATTGCTTCTTAATACCTTAAATTTTACACACCTCTTGTTGGAAAACACAATCAACATGGCGCTGTTTATACAACTGTTAGTAAATATACTAAAATTATTCTTTTAAACTTAACAATCTCCTCTGCACGACAAAAGGACTCCTCCACATTCATGGACATTGATACTGGGCGAGCTTAGTTTTTCACAAAAGTATTCCACTTAAGACCCCATTTCATGACAAGATGAACTCTAAGTTGAAAACTATCGAACACATTTTACAAGAATTGAGGATATATGAAAATACTTATAATTATTAATACCCGCTTCATTGGCCGCATGGCTTAAGGCGTCACTCTTGCAATATATTAGTCTGCCAAGGTGGTGAGGTCGGGCCTTGATTCCGGTCGGGTGTATTAAGAGTGGTTCAGCCTAAATTATTTTCCACTCTCCTCCCTCTAGCCCGTACGTGTAATAGATGTGGTGCTTAGTAAAACTCCTCATTAAAATAGTAAATTTGATCAATAATTTTATTACTTCAGTAACTAGTGTAGCCTTTTACCTAAAGAGTTGGCTCAGTCACAACGAAATCGACTGGTGGGATCAACATGACACGGGTAACGAGACATGCTTATAGTACAGTCCAGCAGGGATATCCATTTAACATAAATGTTGAAGGTTCGATGTTTTCCTCATAAATGATTTTCAACCATCAATGTTTTGTAGCGATGTCTGAGGCAGCGATATGTTTATGTGTTTGTTTAAAAAATAGTAATTTGTTATGATTAGTTTTTAATGCAATTTTTTGCAAATACACTTCAGTTACAGTATCAATTGGTTTGGAAAACATTACCGATGGTTTTGGTTCTATAACATTGATGTTTTCAGACGATGCTCTTTTTTCATCTATGTTAATTTATTAATAGGGATAGCTATCTCTCTCTTTCCACGAAAATGTGGGAAAATGACCAGAAGAATTCTACCTGACTCTTCCCTAATCCTGAACTGTGGTAAAGTGCAGTGGCTTTTTATTTTATCATAAATTAAAACAATATTGTGATCAAATGATAATGAACATTTTCGGCTTCGAGATTATGCTGAATCTATGTTTTATGTGATTCCAAACCTAAAATAAATGGATTTTATAATTCTGTCTCTCTGTCGGTCCAACCTAAGGGTTTGATGGATTTCGTTAATTTTTTTATTTTATCTTTATCCCCCAAATTAAGGATGGTTTACAAAGTACTAAATTTTTTAAATTTAAAACATTTCAAAAATGGGATCTGACAAATGTGTTTAAAATGGATTACGGGATTCCTCTAAACGACAAATAACCTTGCAATCTTTTAAAAAATGGCACACATGATTCGGTTCAAGATGAGAATCAGAGTTGATTTTTGCGTGATAAGAAATTCAATTTGCTGTTTTTTTTTGTTTTTTTAAAAAAGGCTATGTTAGTACACTTTCTAACAACCTTGCAATTTCAGGACTGGTTTCAGACCATTGGTGTGGAAAATGGATCATTGCAATTTATAAAGGCTACCAAAGAGCTTACCAAGACTCATATTACAAGTACCGCTTGTGAATGGGCTTTTTATAAACTAATTCATGTCAATAATAAAACACAATTATTCAGTACCACCTGGATAATTTGATGATCAATATATTTAACAATTTAGAAGTTGATCTTATGATTTAAAAACTGAAACATTTATGTAAAAAGGTATAATAAGTGCCAAAAGGGTGAAAAAAATAATCTCATCAAAATGTATGAAAAGGGTCAATATAAAGGGTTAGAATATAAAAAAAAATAAAAGAATTAAAAGGGCTATAAGGAAAAAAGGGTAAACTTAAAAATATAAAAAAATCTTAAAAGGGTTAAATCGGTAAAAGAAATATAAACGGAAAAAGTGCCAAAAAGGTAAAAAAGGTAGAAAGTCAATAATTTATCACTAAAAAGGATATAAAAGTTAAAGATGTAAAAAGTGGCAATAATAAAAACAGCAAAATGGCTCAAAAGGGGTCAAAATGGCCAAAATTGATAAAAAGGTAGATAGGACAAGAGGGGTAAAGCAATAAAAGTTTAAAAATATCAAAAGGCCAACAAGATTAAAAAGAAAAATATGCCAAAAAGGCAAAAAATAGTTAAATAAAGCAAAAAGAACAAACGGGTTGAAAGGGGTTAAAGTGCCAAAATGGCAAAAAGTGCAAGACTACAAAAAGTTTCCAAAAGTGTAACGATATTAAAAAATGACTAAAAGTGCAAAAAGCACATTAATTTCTGTGGAAGTAAATTTGTTCACAAACAAATTTAATTCTAATTTTTTTTAATTTAAAAATGGTTTAATCATATATCCATTACAGAAATTTAACTTGAAATATTTCTTGTTCAAATAATGTTCTACTTTATTCGAACTCGAAAGAAAATTCAATGTTTTCATACAAACTCGACTCGAACTCAACTCGAAGTCAAAAATGTTTAATCGCACACCCCTATTCAATTTTCATTACCAACAATTTTAGGTGTGCACACCATTATTCGACTAAGATAGATACCTATTAGAGGGAATACATTATGTTACTGGTTAATACCATTGTGGTGGCAGAGGAGTCTAAGAAGTTAGACTTGCATCGCATTTGCTCACATTAGATGGGAGGACTGTGGCTTGAATTCGTTCAGATGTACTTGATATAGCTTTCTGAATGGGATTTTCACTGTGGATTTCCCAAACACTTTCCAAACTAATGTGGGTGAATTTCCTCTAAGCCACCCAATTCATCATTTCCATCTAGATCAACTCGTTGATGCGACGTGTTGAATCCACCTCACTAGGGCAGTGTGTTAGTACTAGCCGTACCTGATAACAAATTGTGTGTAATGTTAAAAAGTGAATTTTAAACAAGTTACAGTAAATGAAAATTTAAACGTCCTATACCCCACACAGAACTTACAGATAAATGAATATGTTTGACTTGAGTTTATTATCCCTCTTCGGAGAGTTTATCATTCTTTTTTTTTTAAATAACTATTAGAAAGTGAATTTTTGTCAAGTAATGTGTGTCTATACATATGCGTGTGCATGTACGTATTGTTAATGTCGACCTAGATCAAGATAATAATCTTTCAGTTTTCCAAGAAAATTGTATGTTTCTTTCTACTAACTGCTATTGACAACTCATTAATATAAACTATTTAATTTTATTTCGTTACAAAAAGCTATAAATTCTAGATATAAATGTACAAAAAGATTATGGATATATATAAAACATCCAAGTTGTTACACTCCACTCTGTTACCTTTTATTTACGACCAAAAATAAAATAAAAGGGAGCGGGAGTAAGCTATGGAAGAAGTGACAGGGGAAATTATTAGCAATATTTAAAAGCAACAATAACATAAGAGCAGAAAACTTTACATGGTCTCATTAATCAAAGTGAGATATGTTGAAAACTAAACAAATATATAATGACTTCATATCTTTAATTCGCGCAGATAGCTTAAGAGAAAGTTATAAAACTCCTAATCTATCCAAAATTCAAATAAGTCAGTTTTGAAGAAACAGAACAACCGTAACGTTGAATTTAGTAAAATAAAAAAAATCGCCAGGATAATACATAAGGACTAGATAATGGCCTTATGGGCACCTTCCAAATGTCACCAAAGTGTCTTTTTCATACCTAAGTATAAAGACTTCAAAGACGTTAACTTTACATGTTAACTTTCTATAAGAAACTTTAAGTTACGCGAGAGTTTGGCTAGCAGACTTCAGTCAAACTCCTTCGGAACTATCTGATCCTGACACAATATTAGGAAATGAAAACAATAATCCTACTAATAATTAATAATAATGGAAATATCATATTACAAGCAAACCATAGAATAAGATTAGAAAATATACTAAAGTTAATACATATTATAATTGACCTAAATGATTAGCTAATTACTTTACATTATACTATATTTCAAAATTCAAACAAAAATAAGAAACGCTACCTTAATGTTTAAAAAAATAATAACTTGTAGCCACCATTTCAAAACAATTTATATTTATCTCGTTCAACTCCAAGTCAATTAACAATTATGGCTGTCTAAAAGTATAAACACTCGAAAAGACTTTAGAGCCCCAGTGGCGACAGACAAAATATAGAGCCTCGTATCAAATTTAACGATCAGGTAGAAATAAATAGATTTAGATAATGGATAAATTACAACACCTAGCATGGCTGACACCACTAGTTAATTTTAAATCACTTTCCAGTAAATAAATTGCCATAGTTAAAATTCTGATGAAGATATAATATATAAATATTTAATCCTGACATTGTCTAGGTCCAGGACAAAGTTTCTTGGTCAAGCGTGGAAATCCAATAGTCATTTTAGCATACACGCACATCACAATATATAGTGGGTTTCGTCGCAATGGAATCAAGAAGGGCGAATTAAACAGACGGTCGGTGACGTCAATACTTCCTTCTCGAAGCTTTGGATGGTCACTTCGACCATTTGTTGTCAAGGCTCCATCCAAATTCCAAAACCATATCTTCAATCACCTGATGTTTTGAAAGTAGTTCATCTCTCTCCCATCAGAGGGCAGGTGAATAGTCAGTCTCTAGTCGTGGCCAATACTGGCCAGCCCATTACGTGTTAGTTGAACAGGTTGGAGTGGACGTGTACCTGATGTTGCATTGCAGCTCGCTCGGCCCACTCGTCGATTTAGGATGATAGGTGTAGGCCAGTCATGGTGTTTGCTAGTTTCAGAAGATTCAATCGGTAAGTACATGAAAAGACAACATTTTAGAAAACATTCTAAAATACTCTTTCGCAAGGAGTGTAAGACATGATAAAATAATGCAGACTTAGATAATGCTTGATAATACGGATAAATTGAATGCAAACAGTTGAATGTAAGAAGTGATTGTTAATGCGTCATAGCATTATTTTAATTAAAGTCAAAACATTAGATAAAACATATGATATGAGTAAAAAGGTTAAACAATGGAGTGTTGTTATATAAAAATGGTTAAATATTTAACAGTAAGCCGCAAGTCAGGAGAATTAATAAAAATATAAAAATAATGTACACAGTAATAATTAAAATAACAGCCGGTAGTAACCAGAAAACCTTAAAATTGATTAAGAATACAAGTAGAATAGAAATAGGTTAACTCACTTTTTAAAGTAAATTACAGTAAAATGAATGAAAATTTAACCAATTGTAAATCTAAAAAAAGGAATTAAATTGAATAAAGTAGAACTTAAATAAAAAAGTAGTAGCTAAATGTTGAATGTAAACAATGTAAAATGAATTAAAATGAATTAAAACCTGAAAAATAACATGAATTGTGAACATAATTGAAAAGATTTTAAGTTGAGAGATAGTCAAATGATATTTTTAGCCTGGTTATAAAATAAACAATAGTGTAAGAGTTAAATGAAAAAAATGTAAAACAACTTAATTGGTTATAAGATTACATGAAAACCAAGGGAGGTCGTATAGCCAATTATCTAAGTCCTGTCATAAGGATTAAACTTCCCTTACTCCTTTTGGTGTTTCTGTAATGATGTTGTTTACAGGTGCTCTATTATCCCGACATGTTTCGGTGCTACAGTAGACGCACCATAATCAAGGAGCTGAAATTAAAATTAAGAAGCTTGCTATAAAGTAATGGAAAAATATAATGTTAGATTGAAAAAAGAAAAGTTACTATGTATAATGACTTAAAGTGAAAACAAGCAGACTTACTCCGAATAGGTGTTGAGACACGATGAGAACTAACCAGGGTTGTGGACTGAAATGTGTGAAGTGTTGCAGATGTAATATAAAGTGGAGAGAGCAATGCAGACAACCTAATGGGGAATGTAAATAGATGAGTGAGTGTAAAGAAGAGGGAAAAAATGTGTATGTGATGAACGGAGAATGGAGAAAAAATTGGATAGGATTAAGGAAGAAAAATGGTCTAAGTCTTCTCGGCTCCGGCTCGGACGGGCCATTAAGCTACGATGGAGGGTAGAGCAGGAAAAAAAGGGTTAGATTATTCTAGTGTGTTTAGGTAGACGTTTTAAAGTATTAACTAACATTTGATTGGACGATTGAAGTTGTTCGTTAAGGATGAGCTTTTTCTGAAGAATAGCTTCATGAATGAAAAAGTTTTCAGCTATGTTTAACTTGGGTCCTTTGTGAGCGAAATATAGGGGTTAATAAGGATTAATAAGTAACCTTTGTGTTGAAGATCTAAAATGGGAGTGCTTTGGCCATAGCTAAGAATCTTTTGTTTGTTTTGATTATCATCGCATCAAGACTACAGAAAAACCAGTAAGATCTTTCTTTTTATTAACAATTTCAAGACTACCAATTTATTTGTATCACGGATTAATGTGGATGATATTTCCGGGTGTAAAATACAAACTCTTTTATTCAACCTGAGTCATCCCTCCATCAGAGCACTATTTATAATTATGATTAGTTTGTTATTATTTTTATTTTGTTAAAAAAATAACAACAAGAATTAATAGAGTTTTATGAGGTTTTATTTAACAAACTTTCGCTTTGCAATTTATGTTCCACCCTTCTGGTGTGATTGTTTACTTCCAAGGCCATAACAGGAGTCCTTTGATTTGTATCACATAATTTATTGGCGCCTTTTTTTTTATTTCACTTGTATTTCATACTTTACGGGGAGATCCAGGGCTACCATGGATACACTTCAGAGGGCAAGTTCTCTGGTAGTTATATCGGTCTCTATCGGCCCACTTTCAAACCACAAAAATATCCTTCTTTTTACATCACTACGGATACCTTGAGAGGTGGAGTCTCACCTAGGTGCTCTACCGACTGAGCTGCTAGTTAGTGAGAGAGGCTTGTGATAAAAAAATTGTTACAATAATGTAATGTAATGTTACAAAGTCTTATATGTAAACACAAAAAGGTAAAGAAATAGCTTGATAACATTTTTAGGAAACTAGTTAGTTTTTCCTTTTTTGTGATTTTTAATTAATGATACTCTCTGCTTCTGTATAGTACCAGGATAAAGTACCGTAATTAAAGTAAAGGATTAAAAGAAACTATTAAAATGATCAGCAACAGTATTAAATAAAATTAACCAAATATTTAACAACAATCTTTTTATAGGGAGCATTGTAATGATCGAGGCAATACATATCTTAATTATTTTGTTTGTAGTCCAGTGCTGAGGTCATTTTTTTTACCATCAAGTCTTACTACCCGTTTGGGCAATACGCATGTGAAGGACCACTAATTATGCTAGCGAGCTAAAGATGAGGAAGGTTGGATTTTCAAATAAGAGCAGCCGAATTTACGTGGAGGAAGAGTGGAAAAGCCGTCTCAGAAGCAAATTGTATGTGGGATACCCAGTAACATTTTGGAATATTAACTAATTATAGAGGTTTTTAATGGTAAATTACTAAAATCAAACTCAAAATAGTACTGACGCTATCATAGCTCATTTCCTCGCTCTCATCGGAGGACGTGAGTATGAAGGTCAGCATGGGAACAAGATGGATTTTTTTTTCAAATGTGTCATATTTCTCGTCTTACTGCCCATCCACTCTATTAACATATTTACACTGATAGCGATAGGCTTGAGGACTATAGATCTTATGGGAAATATATTAGTATCTGCATGTATGTCAACTATATGCGACTAAATATCAAGGGTTGGATGTAAAACAGTTAATTAATATTTGTAAAGAAGAAGCACCTCAAAGAATGATGTGTGGATCCTTTTCGTCAATACTACTACAAACTAGTTTTAAGAAGTACCATCTATATTGTGAAAACTTTGTATTTATCTAATAAATTACAATTAAAACTTTAGATAATCCTTGGAAAGAAATGACCTGGTACTTCGATAGTAGTTTGGCATATCGAATAAAGTTACCAGGTTCCGTAGACCAACTATGATATTATAAATGATTTCCCACCAATCTTTGTCGATCTACTTAAACTCCGAACTTACAACGTTCGCAACCGTACCATGGCAAACATCTCCATGGGAACCGTTTCCATGGCAGCCGTCGCCATTGCAACCGTCTCCATGGAAACCGTCTCCCTGGAAACCGTCTTCATAGCAACCGTCTCCATGGCAACAGTCCTCATGGCAACCGTCGTCATGGCAACCATCTCCGTGGTAGCCGTATCCAAGGCAACCGTCACCATGGCAACCGTCTCCATGGCAACGGTCTCCATGGCAACCATCACCATGGCAACCATTTCCATGGCAACCGTCTCCATAGAAACCTTCTCCATGGCAACCGTCTCCATGGCAACCATTTCCATAGCAACCGTCTCCATGCCTACCGTCTCCATGGCAACCGTCTTCATAGCGACCGTCACCATAGCAACTATCACCATGGCAACCGTCTCCATGGCAACCATATCAATGGCAACCGTCACCATGGCGACAGTTAGGAATGGTTTACAGATTAATAATTTTAAAATCTTGAAATATTTCAAAAATAGGATCTAAAAATTATATTTAAAAAGGATATCGGAATTATTTGAAAGGAAATTTAGCACTCCATATTTTAAAAATGGCACATATCATTCGTTTAAAGGTGATAATCAGAGTAGTTATTTGCGTGCTAAATAATTTAATTTTATTGTTTTTCTTAAAAAAGTCAGCATTTAATTTTGGGGCTTAATTTGATGAGGAATTAATTTTTAATTAATTTTTTTCGATATGATTTTACTGATTTTCTTAAGTTGGTATATTTTACACTACATATAAGTATCTATGTTGATTTTCTAAAAAAAAATAACTCAAAACTCGTTTACTTATGACAAAATAAATGGCCTTAAATATTTAGTTCATAATAGCTATATTGGAATTGAATAAACATACACGTGTTTATAATGGGATTGTTTTACTGAATAAATAAGAAGATATATATAAATAAGAAGATATATATATATATATATATTAATATAAATAATTTTATGGTTGTCTATTCAGCAAATTTAGAGTAGCTTATACTTTAGTATGTTATTAGATTTAAATTGTCAATATAACTACTACTGGTGGCCTGGTGGTCTAGGGGTAAGGTGTCAGACTTTTGTGCTGGGGGACTTGGGTTCAATCCTCGGTCCCGGCAAAGATTTATCTGATTACCAAACCCTTCCTTCACCTCTGACAAGACATCTTGTGAATGTGGGGAATGCCAGGCCTCCACCGTGGTTCGGATTCCACGTTAAACTGTAGGTCCTTCATTTCATCTCACAATCACCCTACCATTACACATTAGCGTAAGTGCGTATAACCCGTACGGGTAGTAAGACGCGGTGCTAATAACAATAATAATAATAATAATAATAACATAGCTACTGTATATAAAGTTTTATTTTGTTTAGGGATAATAAAAATTGAATTTTAATATAAATAATTGGCCAAATATAATTAAATACATTATATAGCTCATACTAGAGTATGTCCAATATTAATAATGTATGAATAAAAATTGTACTAAGGTTTGAAGGACAAAATAATAAGAATATTTTTTAACAAAAACATTTTTTGGAATAAATTCAACTAAATGCTTGGCTCTTCATTAAATATTCAAATAAAATAACCATATTTTATAATAAATTTCCAAGAAATTCGTTGTTTAACTTTTATTTATTTATATTTTATTTATAGAAAAAAATTCTTTCAATTCCTTTATTTTGGGTTAGTGAACTTATCTAAGCTTAAGCTACTGTATCTAACATAAATATCATATGCCAAACCTAAATACACTTTGAGACTTCAACCCAATATATTAAAACTCTTGTAGTCCTAAATTCCAGATAATCTGATTAGATGTCTATTTATTAACATATCTTTCCTCCTTTCTTGAGGTAAAAAAAGTGCCCCATAAAGCTTGTAAAAAAATTCATCTTTCAATTTTTGACGACTATTTAGAGATTCACTCAATGTTGAGGAACTATACAGTTACATTTTAGAATGATTTTTTTTATTTCCAGTCATTATGGCTTTTCCAACCACAAACTCCTTTGATAGTTTAGTCACACTTTTACAATTAGGCCTGGCAAGACATTTTAAAACTTCGTTTTTTCCATAGGCGTGTCCACAGAAGGGCCTAGTTAGGCCCCCTGTTTGTTACTTTAAATATTATGTTCAATGAGGCAGGCAAACACACATACATACACACACACATAAATGTAGGAAATAATTATTTAGTTAGAAAAGGGTGCATATAATTCTTATTACAATTCAAAAATAGCTCTAAATATCTTCTACAGGCTTCTGATGTGATCACTCCTAATAAAATATAAAAATATGGAATTAAAAAAATCTGGGAGTGGACTACTATAAATTGCATCAATGAATAAAAGCTAATTGGAAATATATTCTTATGAAAATACTCAGGGTTAATGGCGGCGTAACCAGGGCGTAAGGAGGGAACTGCCCATGGCATGAATTAGCCCCATAGAAAGAATTTACTCTCTCATAGATACATTTCAAACACCCCTACAGTATTGAATATTAAGCTAAAAGATTGTCTTAAATAAAGCTCCAAATTATTTCTAGCTGCATGAAATTTTCAAAAATTGACTAGAGAAGACTAGTCAAAATAGCTTCTAGAATCGTGTAACTGTAAGAAAAAACTTGGCCGAGGAGCACTCTAAATAGTTTATAAGGTCATCTAAATAAATAAATCTAGACAAGGGTCAGTCCAGATAAGTTTTAGATTGTTGTAATTTTGAAGAATTTTCTTGAGATCAGCACTACTAATAGTTTTTGAAAGCCTTTAAATTTTTTAAATTGGCAAGTAGAAGATCACTTCAAACATCTGCTAGAGTCATCTACTCAAAAAATCCAGAAGAGGGCCATTTCAAAAAGCTTCTAAGCAGATCAGAGTTTCAAAATATTGCTGAACGAGGATCTATTCAAATATATTTTAAGGGCATAATTTCGAGAAAAATTCAGGAGAGGATTAATCTAAATAACATCTAGAAACAACCAAATTTAAAAAGATTTCAGGGCTAAGACCCCTTCAAATAGCTTTTAGGAAATCTACAATTAAAAAAAAACTCTGGGTGAGGACTTTTAAAATTGGCTTCTAGACTCTAGAGGCATCAAAATTTTAAAGATTTCTGGAAAGAGAAATACTTCAAATAGCTTCTAGGAGAATCAAAATAATAAAAAAATAGAGAAAGTATTACTCTAAATAGCTTTTAAAAGAATATAATTTCCGAAATTGTAGGTAGGAACTACTACAAATTAGTAACAGTGAAAGCGGGGAGTGGGATGTAGGGGAAGTTATTGCCTCTTCTGGAATAAATTAGATGTATTTCACAACTTCTGATATTCTCTAAATTGAAGCTGAAAACTTGCGGACTACTCTGAGTAGTTTCTAGAGGTATAGAATTTGAAAAATTTTCTGGGATGGGTGCAAAAAAATCATAGATGCAAATAATTTTTAAAAAATCAGGCAATAACTAATATAAATAGCTTCTAAATGTATCGAATTCAAAAAAAGTGTTAAAGTGGGTATAATTCCAAATAACATCTAAATATATAGAATATTTGTAAAATCCGCTAGAGAAAACCACCTTAAAATCTTCTAAATGCATCTAGTTGTTAAAAGTATAATGCCAAGATCACTATAAATAGTTTCAAGGGGCATCCAAATTTCAAATATTTACAGGGGAGGACAACTTTAAATAGATTTTAAAGGAATCAGATAAAAAAAAATCATATGAGAACTACTTAAAATAACTTATAAAGGCATGTTATTTTCAAAAATTTTCTGAAGGAGGACCACTACAAATAAACTATAGAAGCATTCAACTTTCAAAAAATTTCTGGAGAAGACTACTAATAAAAACAATTCAATATTTAAATATTGTGATTAGGATCACTACAAATAGCTTTTAGGGACATCCAATTATCAAACATTTACCGGGAAAGAGTGGGGAGTTAAGTCTTCCCAAAATATTTTTTTTTGCTTGCCCCCCCTCCTTACACACATAATGCTCCATCAGCACTGCTCAGGATTATCAAAGAACTTTAACATTCTCAATTAAACCTCTAGACTGCTATTAACATTTATAGAGCACAGCATTTGATGATACTTTCTTCGATGAAACAACAAAACTTTAAAGGCATTTGAGAAAATTAATTAAAAATTCTATCAGTTAAACAAAGATTAGTATTTCTATGCTAAGATGACAACTAGTCAAACCAATATTTTTCAGAAATAAAGAAAAATGAGATTCGTGTAAATTCCTTATCAAGGTACTGTCAAACGATAAAAAAAAAGTTACAGCCGAAGATAATATGATTAAATTTAACATTGACATAGCTGATTTCAATTATATCAAGTTTTATTATTTGTTTTAAGGAATTAGAAGGATAAATAAGAGATTAAAAAACATAAGTATTTTAGTACACTTTAAAACAACCTTTCACTTTCATGACTGTTTTCAGACCATTTGTGTGGAAGATGGATTTTCACAATTTATCAAGGTTACTAAAGACTTTAGCGTGACTCCTGTCACAAGTACCGCTTGTGAATGAATTTTTTGTAAATTGATTCAGGCCAATAATAAGCTACAATTATTCAGGATCACCTGGATAAGTTGATGCTTCGATATATTTAGCAATTTGGATGTTGATTTAAAGATTGAAACACTGAAATCTGAATGTAAAAAGGTAAAATAAATGCAAAATGGTAAAAAGTTAATCTAATCAAAAAGGGTTAAAGTATAAAAAGGAATAAAAGAATCAAAAGGGCTATAAGAGAAAAAAAGAAAACTCCCTAACAATACAAAAATTTATTAAAAGGTAGATAGGGCAAAAACGGTAAAAGTGGTAAAAAGGATATAATTGGTAAAAGTGCCAAAAGGGCAAATAAAAGTAAAAAGTAAATATTATCAAATAGTATATAAAAGCTAAAGACGTAAGAAGAGGTAATAAGGGGAAAAGGGCAGATGCTCAAAAAGTTATAAAGGGCTAAAAGGGGAAAAATTGCTAAAAAAAAGTAGATAGAACAAGAGAGGTAAAAGCAATAAATGGGAAAAAGTACCAAAAGGTGAAAAGGATCAAAAGGGCAAAAAGAGAAAAAATAAAAAATGTACTGAAAGGCAAAAAAAAGTGAAATAAGGAAAAAAACAAAAGGGATAAAGTGCCAATATGGAAAAAAGTGTGAAAATGCTAAAAGGTTCCAAAAGTGTACAAATGCTAGAATGGACTAAAAGTGCAAAAATCACATTTAATGCAAAAAACGTAAATGAAAGGAAAAGGGTAAATCTGCTAAAAGGAAAATAAAATTCTTATATTTTTGATTAGATCTACTTTTTCCCATTTTTTTCTGTCCCTTTTGTACTTTTTAAACATTTTAATATTTCTACCCTAGGATAAAATCCTTTTTCCTCTTTGTCCTTTTTGGTTTATTGCCCTATCTGCACTTTTACCCTTTTAAACGGTTTTACACATTTTACCTGTTTTATTTACCTTCTTTAACCTTATTTTAAAAACAAATTGATAAGCACTTTTATGCCCCACGCCAGAAAAGTTTATATACGAGAGATCTAAAAATATTTCTCCAGGAAATTGGGGTTCGGGTGCTATAAATATACAAATCAATTTTGTTGAGGTAGAACAATAAAATTTGGCAAACATGTAAAAGTACTACTCTAGATATTCAAATGATTCCTAAGAATTAAATCTTAAATTTGGAGTCAGTGAAATGGCGCAGGGTGTATTCCACAATTTCCAAACTATTTGAAACACCTACTTACAAGTGTGGTATATAATAAAATTCAGCCGCATAAAGTTATCTGTACCGTACCATATAGTCTGATAGTTTTAAATTTCAAAATTGAATTCTGGGAAATAGGAAGGGGGGCGTAGACAGAAAACAAAGCTTTTAGTTGTGATGATAAAGAATGGTCTGAATTGTATTGGAAAATACCTAAATAGTTAAGAAATATTTAAATTTTGTAATTCGGGGTTTTTGAAATATTTGGAGAGGATTTCCAAAATCTATATTAAAAACTACTTCTCATTGTGGTTAAAGATTTAAATTTGTCAGCCTGTAGCTAAACCTCAAACATTATGAAAACAAACTAAATTTCAAAACAAAAGATAGAAAAATGGGAAGATGGGCGTCATCTCTGAAAATTTCAAAGCTAATATATTATTATATTTCCCCTATTGTATAAAAGTTAAATATTTATTTAAAGGTATAGAAACAGCACCAAATAACAAGAAGCGTCTGAAATTTTTAAATTTCCAAAAAAAGAACAGATAATTTTGTTGGGATTGGGAGTGGGGGAATTTAAATTACCAACCGGTTAGAAAAAAAAACATTTTTTGTGCGGTAGGAAAATGATAAGACTTGCAAGTAAATACAAAGACCACCCCAGATGATCAAAAAATACTGATAATTGATTCCATTATTAAAAAGATTTCACAATCAATTATAGAAAAACTGCTTAGTGTATTAGAAAATTGAAATATGGTTGGTAAATACGAGGACCAATATCTATCTATAATAGTACATTATTTCATCTATGATTTTTTTTAAATTTGATGCTATTTTACCAATTTTGTTTAGTAATAATGTATATTGCATCGTTATATGTCTATTATGATCGCTTTTATGAAAAGATTTTTGGATTACAATAATTCACTATTTTGACGTAATATCACGTTTAAACACATCATTTAAACCAATAAAGGATTAATATTTAAAATTATGTAACCTTTTTTATACTTTTACCTTTGGTTAATTTTATATTATAATTAAAGATAAAGCTTCTTAAAGATCACCTGTGCGAAGAACGGGCACACAAGCTTGTTAGTTATAATAACAGATACACGGCACACACAGATTCTTACAAAAATAAAATTTATAACATGGCTAAATATTGTGTGCAAACTAATAAATTGTTAAAGTTCATACACGCAAGGTATGAACGATTATTTGAACTAATCGCTCCCTTACTTTATCTGTACCCAAGCAGCATTAGGGGTTTACTAAGTCTAATAATTTTAAGTATGGTTAGTTAAATCCCTAATTTATTTTATTTTTGTATCATACCATCACTACCTGTTCAGGTTGTACGCATATATGATAATTACTATAATGGGGTAGTGATGAGAAAGGAAGAATTTTTAGAGAAAATATACCTGAATTTGCGTCGAAGGAGAGTGGGAAATAATTTAGGAAAATCTATCCTCAATAGACACACCTTGGATTCAAACCCCTATTTCTCCGTTAGCAGCAGGCCTATCCAACGAAAGAATGACGCCTTAGACCATTCAACCACTGAAGCGGGCATTGATCCTAAATTTTTTTTAGTACCCTTACTTTATATAAGCGAATGATAGTACAGTTTCACGCCAACTTTGTTTTGTAAAATATATTATAAACAATAATTAATATCTGGCTTATTGAAAAGTACATAATTAAGTTGGTTTGGACTTGTTTTGTTTAATGATGACTGGTGTGGGAATGTCTTGTGTCATCCTCAGTGAAGGAACAGAGTGGAGTGGCCTAACCATTTCTTGGCTCCACCCCTCTAAAGTTCAGTGTTCCATCTAGAGATAGCCCTAGTAACAAGGGGCAAGATTTTAGCATTACAGCCTAAATGTATATAACAAATGACTCGATAATGAAGCTTTGGATTATAAATATCTTTATAGTAAATTGGTCTTAAAGAATTTAAATTTGAATTTATTTTATAAACAGTCAGAACTCTTTCTTTAAAAAGTGAAAACACTGCTTTAATACAATTTTTAGGCAGTATCAAAAAGAGTCAATTTTAGCATAATTTCACAAATTATAAAAATAAAGTAATGTAAAAATAAAAAATTTAGAAACAGGTTTAACTTTTACATCCTTCCCTTAAAAAATAAAACTAGTCCCTTGTTCCTGCGATGTATTTACGAGGCTGTGTAGGCTATGTAAGTTTGTCATGCAAACCAGCAAATACATCGTTCTGAAACGGGCTCTTAAAACATTGTTTTTCTTTAAGGAGATCACATTCCTTGCCAACCTCGCATTGAAAAAAATTCACGGGAACAGAGATTATACCGGTCCCTGAACATTTTTCTTGCAAACAAATAAACTTAAACTTTTTATTTTTAATGAGAATACCAGGGGATATTTAAAATAATATCAGAATCTCACAAAATGAAACTTAACTGTAGACCGGTCTTCAAACTCCGTCCGCCAGGACGTAACCTGAACTTCAACCACTTAAGTTTTCACAGCTATCTCTACATGAAAAAGTTACAGTTAAGAAAAGAGGTCATTCAACACCTGATATTATAATATCTCAGCCTGGCAAAAGCAACAACAAGAAATATATTCGTAGCTTTAATTCTGAACGGTACCAACGAAAAAGTTAGCTTTGCGGCTGTGAAGTAAAAAATGCTTTGTTTTGCTTCCCATGTTAGCAGCACCACCTATAATTCTAGTTACGAGCCGCCACTGTTTAGTAACTCCTTAAAATCTTAGCTAATCGAACAAACTATTCCTGGTTATTAAGATACAAATGAAATCCATGTCTGCTGAGTCGTTCGTGACATTTTCACTCATTGAAGAATCTTTGAATAAGAGTGCGTCCTCAGGCCAAACCTTAGTTTTATATAAGTGTGAAATAGAGAAGTATCGTGGTGTATTGAGAGGGGGGAGGAGGGGGTTGTTTATTAACGCCTTCACCACCAATCAGACTCGTTGGTAGACAGATGGATGTTCCTCTTCTATCTAGCAGCCAATTTGGTATAAATTTGCCATGTGCCAGCTCCAGATCTCGAACGTGTGACCAGTCTCGTAGGCCATTATAGTTTGATTAACGGCGTCATACGTAGTCCAGAAGAGGTTTTGTTGAGCGCACTAAGTCCCCTCTGACACGCAGGCGCTGATGGTGGATATATGCACCTGGAGAGAGCTGATCAACGTCCCGTGAAATTATGGCAGCTACCTTAGTCTTTCAAGCCGGTATTATGGGTGCGATTCTCTCTGCCATAGATCAGCCATAGATAATATTCAAGATAACAGTGAACAAGAGGAGAATTATTGAAATTGAGAAGTAAGTTTGAAAAATCCCAAAGGGTATTAGGGCTATGATTGATAGGTATTGAATGATTAAGCCAAACGTATACTAGAACTTGTATCACGTAATAATGGATCACCCTTAGTACGCTACAAATTTTCTTCGACTATTATAAATTAGCAAGTAATAATTTATATTCCTACTTGTTTTAGGCCTGTCTACTACTGGTTGAATATAATGCTAGCCAGTAAATAAAACTTAATTTTCAATCAATAAGTGCATGAAAGGTAAGGCATTATTTAAAAAAAAATCTATATTTCTATAAGATTAAGATTTGAAGGTAAAATGAAATAAATTAATTTATATTTATTTAATTAATATACAATTTTGTAAGAAAAGGCCATTTACAATTTGCTATGGCTTAAAAAAGGCATGGGCAAATATATATCTACTTTGATCAAGGTTTGACTTTGTAATTAATTAATAGAAATTGAGAATATCAGTTTAACTTGGGAACTTCCTCGATCTCAGGATAAAAAGGACGCCAGCGTCCACAGCAGCTGGATCGATTGTCAGTAGGAAACATATTTTAACGAGATTAGTGTTTAACGGCGGGATCGATGCGCTCTCATTGTTTACCCTTACTGCGCTCCTTGTTCTCTCTATATCCTTCCTTGTCTAGCAGATATGCAGCGGCCTTATCACTTGACTAGAGGATTAGAGAGGGCAGGAGGAGGATGGGGCACATACATGGAAGGGTCTGGGCTCTTTTAATTCTAAAAGTGGAGGATTACAGACCTTTAGCTGGCAACACCCCTATATATACACGTTCAGCGATAGTCAGGTGCGCTCGTTATAGTTCTCCCTGAGACATCGAACCGCCCGGTAGCTGATTGAGCTGAGCTGCCTTTTTCAAGGCATCAAGAAGGTTATCGTGTATAACGTCATCGTATATCGACTGGTTCTTGAGGAAGGAGTACGTGCTCTATGACCACGGTCTACAAAACGACGAGACTCCAGGAAAATGTCAGACAAGCGACGCACGCCCCACGGGGAAACCCAAACTAGGTCCTCCATTCATACTAAACTTGGGACGGACTTATCGGTGGCGAGCTGCAGCGGGAATCCTGACGGTGCCAACGAGCTGCAGTAAGCCGTAAAGCGTAACCGGCTACGAACCAATACCTCGTAGTCGGAGTCCGTCCTGGGACACCATTAGATAAGATTTGATATATATATATATATGTATATATATATATATATACGTTCGGGTTGGGATCTTTTTTTATCGATTTTTGGATATCTTTTAAACTATCTCAAGGCGACGAACATTTTTTTTTGTCGATTCGACCTGGGCAGTGATGTTTTCCGTGTTGTATTTAGATGTGTGTTAGAGGGACAGATATATATCTCTATCCCTCTCTTTCTATGCGAGGCGCTGTCCGTCCGGACTTTGTACTCTAAGCGTCTACGCGTCTCAGAAAGACTGGTGGACTCGTCGCGCAGGTGTGACCCTTGGTTATGTTACGGATCACAATAGTCAGAGCGGTCGTCTACTCGGTCGGGTACGTTCGGTCTTTTCCGGGCGGTATCGGGCGAAGATTACGACATCGTCTGTATGCTGGCGGTCGTTTTGATTTGTAACTAGAGCAGCGGGTGAGAGTGTATTTCTATTTTTCGAGCAGCTGTGCGTAGGTGTGGACGTTTTTTAATTTTAAGACGTTTTCTAGCGAATGGAGACACGTTTTATTTCATTGTTGGACTATAGGTTTAATTTTATTCTTTTTAAGGTTTTTGAGATTGAAACGGTATATATTTCGGGGAAGTACCAGAGACGATCTGTTCTCTCGTAAAGGATTTAAAATTTTAGGATATTTCCTAGCGAAAGGAGACGCGTGTCAATTTAGTTTGGGATTGAATGTTTAATTTTCTTTTTGAGTTTTATGATCTTCGAGACGTACGAACGGGACCGTTTAGCTACCGGACGTAGAATCTGCCGTTTTGTTTATTATAATAAATAATAATAATGATGATATATAAAAAAACATTGGGGAAGCAGGGATTTGAACCGTGGACCTTCGAGTCACGTGACCGGCGCGCTACCAACCGGACTATGGGGGCACCGTGTGTGATCCTAGGAGACGGTAGGATATATGACTACCCGCCTCGTTAGGGCGAAGTGGCCTAGCTTCTGACGTGTGTATCGAGATAAGTTTCGATAAAATATATATATGTATATATAAATATATATATATATATAAATATATATATATATGTTCTGGCTGGGATCTTTTTTATCGATTTATTGATATCTTTTAAAATACCTCGAGGCGACGCTCATTTTTTGTGTCGATTCCACCAGGGTGGTGATGTTTTCCGTGTTGTATTTAGATGTGTGTTAGAGGGACAGATATATATCTCTATCCCTCTCTTTCTATGCGAGGCGCTGCCCGTCCGGACTTTGTACTCTAAGCGTATACGCATCTCTGAAAGCCAGGTAGACTCTTCGCGCAGGTGTGAAACCTTGGTTATGTTATGGGTCACAATAGTCAGAGCGGTCGTCTACTCGGTCGGGTACGTTCGGTCTTTTCCGGGTGGAATCGGGCGAGGATTACGACATCGTCTGTATGCTGGCGGTCGTTTTGATTTGTAACTAGAGCAGCGGGTGAGAGCGTATTTTTATTTTCGAGCAGCTGTGCGTAGGTGTGGACAATATTTAATTTTAAGACGTTTTCTAGCAAATGGAGATACGTGTTATTTCATTGTTGGACTATAGGTTTAATTTTATTCTTTCTAAGGTTTATGAGATTGAAACGGTATATATTTCGGGGAAGTACCAGAGACGATCTGTTCTCTCGTAAAGGATTTAAAATTTTAGGATATTTCCTAGGGAAAGGAGACGCGTGTCAATTTAGTTTGGGATTGAAGGTTTAATTTACTTTTTGAGCTTTATGATTTTCGAGACGTACGAACGGGACCGTTTAGCTACCGAACGTAGGATCTGCCGTTTTTTTAATTATAATCAATTATTATTATTATCATTATATGTAAAAAAATATTGGGGAAGCGGGGATTCGAGCCACGAACCTTCGAGTCACGGGTCCGGCACGCTATCGACCGCACCATGGAGGCGCCGTGTGTGATTTAAGGAGACAAAGTTTATATGACTACCTGCCTCATTAGGGCGAAGTGGCCTAGATTCTGACGTGTGTATCGAGATAAGATTCGATATACATATATATATATATATAGTACGTTCTGACTGGGATCTTTTTTTATCGATTTACGGATATCTTTTAAAATATCTCTAGGCGACGCAGCGGCTAGAAAAAAAACTATCTGGCCCTCCCCCTTCTCACAAGTCTAAGACGACAGCCAGGACCCACACGATGTCGTCATCTTAGTCCGATACCACCCGGAACAAACCAAACATACTCGAACGAATAGACGACGGCTGTGACTACTTTGACCCCTAACATAACCAATGGTCTCACGGACACGTGGGACTTCCCATGGATTTTAGAGAAGCGTAGATGCCAGTAAGTGCAAAGTCCGACACGACAGCGCATCGCGCAGAGAGATAGAGACAGATATATATATATATCTTTCTCTCTCCCTCACATATAGATTAAAGACGGACATCACCGCCAGGGTAATTCAAAAATAATAAATGGTCCTCTCACATACGATACTCGATCTCAAGGTATCTTAAAAGATAAAAAAAACAGGATACGATCCCTACGTATATATCCCACCTTATCTCGATATACACTTCGGAAGCAAAGCCACGTCACCCTAACGAGGCGGGTAATCATATACCCTTTGTCTGCCGCGTCAGGCACAGAGTCCCCGTGGTCTGGGCGGTAGTGCGCCGGACCCACGAACCCAAGGTCCTCGGATGAAATCCCTGCGGCACCACTCTTTTTTTAATTATTTAACATAAATAAAACAGCGGATAAGACGTCGCCTACTTAAACGGCCTCGCAGGTCATAAAGCTAGACTGAAAAATATTTAACCTCTATTCCCCCAAACAAAATGTCACGCTCGTCTCCTTTAAATTATAATCTAATATATTTAAAAATCTAAAACCGTCTCTGACGGGCGGTACTTGTCCGAAATATATATACACCGGCTCATAAACCCCACATATATTAAAACACAAACACACGCGTCTCCTTTCTCCAGGAAACGAACCCTTCCACACCTACGCGCAGCGGCTAGAAAAAAACTACCTCGCCCTCCCCCTTCTGACAAGTCTAAAACGACAGCCAGGACCCAAATGATGTCGTCATCTTAGTCCGATACCGCCCGGAACAAATCTAAAATACTCAAACGAATAGACGACGGCTGTGACTACTTTGACCCCTAACATAACCAATGGTAACACGGACACGTGGGACTTCCCATGTATTTCAGAGAAGCGTAGATGCCAGTGAGTGCAAAGTCCGACACGACAGCGCCTCGCGCAGAGAGAGAGAGAGACAGATATATATATATCTTTCTCTCTCCCTCACATATAGATTAAAGATGGACTTCACCGCCAGGGTAATTAAAAAAAAACGGTCCTCTCACATACGATACTCTATCTCATGGTATCTTAAAAGATAAAAAAACAGGATACGATCCGTACGTATATATCCAACCTTATCTCGATATACACTTCGGAAGCTAGCCACGTCACCCTAACGAGGCGGGGAATCATATACCCTTCGTCTGCCGAGACAGGACACAGAGCCCCCGTGGTCCGGGTGGCAGCGCGCTGGACCCACGAACCGAATGTTCGCGTATCGAATCCCCACGACACCACTATTTTTATATATATCATCTAATTATTATTTATTATAATAATTAAAATGGCAGATCCTACGTCCCGTAGCTAAACGGTTCCATCCGTCCGTCTCGCCCATCATAAAGCTCAATAAAAAATTAAACCTTTAGTCCCAAACTAAAATGAAACGCGTCTTCTTTCGCTAGGAAATATCCTGAAAATCTAAATCATCTACAAGAGAACATATCGTCTCTGGTACTTCCCCGAAATATATACCGTCTCTGTTTCATAGACCTTAAAAAGAATAAAATTGAACCTATAGTCCCACACTGAAATAACACGCGTCTCCTTGCGCCAGGAAACGTCCTAAAATTAAAAACCTTCCACACCTACGCGCGGTGGTTCGAAAAAAAAAATACACTCTCACCCGCCGCTCTAGTTACAAATCGAAAACGACCGCCGGGATACAGACGATGTCGTCATTCTCACCCGATACCACCCTGAAAAGACTGAACGTACCCGACCGGGTATACGAGGGCTGTGACTATTGCGACCCGTAACATAACCAAGGGTCACACCTGCGTGATGAGTCTAATCGAGTTTATCATCGAATTCTTCTCTGAGATATCGAGCCGCCCGGTAGAGAATTGAGCTACCTTTTTCAAGGCAATCAAGAGGGTTTTATCGTTTATCGACTGGTCCTTGAAGAAGGACTACGTGCTCTACGACCTCGGTCAACAAGACGACGAGACTCCAGCAATTTGTTGGACAAACGACGTACGCCCTACGGGCAAACCCAAACTAGGTCCTCCACAAATACTAAACTTGGGACGGACGTATCGGTGGCGAGCTTCAGCGGGAAACCTAACGGTACCAACGAGCTGCAGTAAGCCGTAAAGCGTAACCGGCTACGAAACAATACCTCGTAGTCGAAGTCCGTCCTGGGACACCATACAACACATCCCAAGCCCGCCCACACTGCACATAAGGGGGCAAACTAGCCCCTCCACACTGGGCGGCCCTTTTCAGTGCCACCAAATGGACTCCCATACTAACAACCCCAGGAAACCTCAAACCGATGACGACACAATCTATTCCTCTATAGATGCCTCAGACGTGGAAACCGACATTGATGGCCAAGGGACATTTACCCTTGTGGACAAGGCAGGCAGGAAAAGGAGGTATCATCCCTCAAGAAGGCAAAACTCCCAAGCAAAAAAAAATCACCACCACTGATAACAGGTTTTAACCCCTGAAAAAAAAAAGCTGACACTATTGAAACAAATGACGCTACAACCACCACCACATCCCAAGCACAGACAAAACGTTTCCCACCAAAAGTGACGTTAGGGACACACAACTATAAAAAAATCATAACACTCACAAAATCCATCAACAGCGACATAAGAATTATATACATCAAGGACGGGCTAAAGATACATACAAATAGCAAAACCGACTACGACCTGGTTCAACACTGGCTCAGAGACTTAAAACAAGAGTTCCACACCTTCACACATCCTAGGGACAAACCGGTTAAGGTGGTCA
The DNA here is from genome assembly GCA_902151425.1 of Timema shepardi. Classification (NCBI taxonomy): domain Eukaryota; kingdom Metazoa; phylum Arthropoda; class Insecta; order Phasmatodea; family Timematidae; genus Timema; species Timema shepardi. The sequence continues at coordinate 464,789 of CABFVX010000098.1, read as the reverse complement.
TCAAGGGACTTCCCCCAAACATGGCCACTGAGGACCTGGAACAGGAACTAAGGGAAATGGGTTTCCCCGTGACTGACGTGGGGCAGTTCACCAGAAAGACTGCATCTGACAACTCAACACAGACAGTTACGCTACTCCCCACGTTCCAAGTGACCTTGTCCAAAAACTCAGACATCAACACCATCTACCAGCTCAAATACATTAACCACACCAGGGTAAAAGTAGAGCCATATATCCCACCACTAAACACAGTTGTCCAGTGTCACAAGTGTAAAAGATACGGGCACACAAAGAACAACTGTGAAAACAATCCCAGGTGCGTAAAGTGCTTAAAGCAGCGCATTACCAAAGACTGTCCCAAAAAGGACACAACCACACCAGCCCGGTATGTTAACTGTACGGGAAGCCACACGGCGAACCACAGCAAATGCCCGGTGTACGTCAACCTACTAGAAAAAAAGAAACTTTCACTGGTAGCTAGGTCTAACAATCAAGCCACGACCCGGCCCATGCCCGCACCCCCAGCAGCACCTACCGACACTAAGAAATACCCTCCAATGCGGCCAAGACCCGCCCCAAACCCACCAACAGGGCAACAGCCAATACCAGAGGGGGCCCGGATCCACCGATCCTACGCCCAAGCAGTACAAGGACAGCACACACATGGCCCCACACAACAAGAAAACACATCAGGTTCAGACATCAAAGATCTTATCAAATTTCTCCAGGAATTAAATTTCATAAAAATAATCACACATTTCAAACCTTATCTCAATAGACTTAGGCAGGCAACAGACTCAACGGAAAAGATGGTCATCATGATCGAGGGAGTGACTGAATACTTTCTGACCCAAGATGACTAGAAAGGACAGGACTTGGACTAAAGACACACTACGTGTTTTTATTTGGAACTCGAACGGGAGACTCATGCAAGCAAAAGAACTAGAGGAACTTTTCAAAACATACGAGATAGATATAGGACTAATAAACGAAACCCATCTAAATAAGAACAAGAGACTTAACTTCTACGGTTACGAAACCTACAGAACTGACAGGCCCAATGGAAGGGGAGGGGGAACAGCAGTACTCATTAAGAGCAATATACCGCACTACAAACACAATTTTCAATCCTTACAAAATATAGAACTGCAGTCAAAGTCAATATAAAGAGCGGGAGTGTCCTGTTCGCGGCCATATACAAACCACCGACTAAAAACATACTACAACAAGACCTAGACGAACTTACTGACTTCGACAAAATGTTTTTAGCAGGAGACATGAATAGCAAGCACACAAACTGGAATAGCAGACTAACAAACAGGGATGGACGGGCACTAAACGACCACGCAGACACTAAGGGTTACACANGAGACATGAATAGCAAGCACACAAACTGGAATAGCAGAATAACAAACAGGGATGGACGGGCACTAAACGACCACGCAGACACTAAGGGTTACACAATTGTCGGTCCTGGCGAACCAACATTCTACCCCTCCAACCCACTACACAGACCAGACGATATAGACGTGATCTTAAACAATATAGGGGTGACGGCGGAGGAGCTCACTGTTCTTAAAGAACTGGACTCTGACCATAACCCTATATTGTGCGAGATCACAACAAACACCACGTTAGAGATAAAGGGACTCAAAAAAACCAAAACCACAAGCGACTGGGAAGGTTTTAGTAACACACTAAATGAAACACTACCCGATAATATCAATATCACGACCACGGACGAAGCAGACACCACCCTCTAGCTTTTTAAAACCACAGTGCAAGAAGCGTACAGAAACAACACCAAAATAGAACAAGAAAAACATGACTTGCGAAGCCAGGACCCGGACCTTAACTTTCTTTTAGCTCAGAAAAGGGAGGCAAGACGAGACTGGCAGACCGCAACACAGAGCAGCCTACAACAGACTTACAGCACTAGTGAGACGCAGAGTAAAAACAATCAAACTCAATAACTGGAACACTTACATAACAGATGCCGCCCTGGACTCCAGTAAAATCTGTATCTGGAAAGTAACAAAACAATTAAAATCAACTAACAAACAGTCAGTACCGGCAATACACGGGGAACACGGTATGGCATACACAAGTTCAGAGAAAGCGGAAGCCATAGCCGTGACACTAGAGAAGCAATTCACACCAAATCAAATCCCAAAAGACCCTGATTTTGTCAGAGATGCACAAAGAACAGTAAGGGAACACCTATTTAGACCAATAGAGTCACGGGTAGACCAAATAAAACTAGACGAATTAGAAACCACAGTGAAATACTTGCCAAAAAACAAATCGCCAGGACACGACAGACTCACAAACGAAACCATACCAAAACTACCACCAAGGGCACTACTCACCCTACTAGCAATATACAACGCACTACTTACACTCTGTCATTTCCCAGACGCATGGCAACTGGCGAGAGTTATAACACTTCCCAAACCAGGAAATGACCCAATGTTTCCTCAAAACAGAAGGCCAATCAGTCTCCTCACCACCTTGAGCAAAATCTTTGAGAAAAAAGTTTTAAAACGTATAAACGACTATAGTGAGGGAAAAGGAATCATTCCAAACTTGCAATTCAGTTTCAGAAAAAAACATTCAACTATCTACCCTGTACTAAATCTAATAGAAGACGCCACAGAAGCTTTTGCAGAAAAAAAACACACAATAGCAATATTCCTAGACTTAGAAAAAGCATTCGATAGAGTCTGGCATATAGGACTAATTCTAAAATTAATCAAATTTAACTACCCACAATGGATCATTCACATTATCGCCAGTTTCCTTGCCCAAAGAAAATTCCAAGTGATCATGAACGGCACAAAATCACCCATACACAACATAAGGGCAGGGGTGCCTCAGGGATCAACACTTGCGCCACACCTCTATAGTATATACATCGCAGACATACTGACTCATCATCAAATAAAAGTCAGACTTTTGCCGATGACACCATGCTATACACCACCTGCAAAAACATAAACTACGCCAGTCTAGAAATGCAGAGATACTTAGTGAATCTGCAAGAGTGGCTTACAAAATGGAGGATTAAGGTAAATCCAACAAAATCGTCAGCACTAATCATAAGCCAAGGAAACAAGCAAATTTCCGCACCTCTCACTCTATTTGACACAGAAATACCAGTAAACAAAGAAACAAAATACCTAGGCATAACAATAGACTCGAAACTAACCTGGAGAAGCCATATTAATAACACGAACAAAAAAACCATGGGAAGATATATTCAACTGTACTCACTATTTAAAAGTAGGGAAATAAATATCCACACAAAAATAATCTTATACAAATCAATGATACAGCCTATAATACTATATAACTGCGCGGCATGGAGCTACGGAACAACAAATATAACAAAACGCCTACAAACCACACAAAACAGAATACTCAGAACAATCACGGGGGTACCCTGGCGCACAAGAACCACAGACCTACACGCACTCACCAACTGCAGACAGCTACAGGAAGTTTATAAATACCGCAACAAAAGACTGTACGAACAGACAGAAGTACACACAAACGAAATAGTCAGGGACTCAGGACGCTACGACCCCACAGAAAATAGGTTTTACAAACGACCGAGACTGGCTTAGTATAGATTTAGTTAAATTTAGTTATATATATATATATATATATATATATAT